>ONZH01023213.1:0-121567 GCA_900303285.1 Rhinella marina
AAAAAATAAAGTATATTTGGCACCACTGTTGTGTGTTCTGTGTGCCAGCAAAACCCTGTTAATATACCTGGTGCGTATAGGCATCTATTGACCTTCTAGCAGTATACGGCTGTATAGCCAAGTGTTCTCCTAAAAAATAAAGTATATTTGGCACCACTGTTGTGCGTTCTGTGTGCCAGCAAAACCCTGTTAATATAACTGGTGCGTATAGGCATCTATTGACCTTCTGGCAGTATACGGCTGTATAGCCAAGTGTTCTCCTAAAAAATAAAGTATATTTGGCACCACTGTTGTGCGTTCTGTGTGCCAGCAAAACCCTGTTAATATACCTGGTGCGTATAGGCATCTATTGACCTTCTGGCAGTATACGGCTGTATACGCCAAGTGTTCTCCTAAAAAATAAAGTATATTTGGCACCACTGTTGTGCGTTCTGTGTGCCAGCAAAACCCTGTTAATATACCTGGTGCGTATAGGCATCTATTGACCTTCTAGCAGTATACGGCTGTATAGCCAAGTGTTCTCCTAAAAAATAAAGTATATTTGGCACCACTGTTGTGCGTTCTGTGTGCCAGCAAAACCCTGTTAATATACCTGGTGCGTATAGGCATCTATTGACCTTCTGGCAGTATACGGCTGTATAGCAAGTGTTCTCCTAAAAAATAAAGTATATTTGGCACCACTGTTGTGCGTTTGTGTGCCAGCAAAACCCTGTTAATATACCTGGTGCGTATAGGCATCTATTGACCTTCTAGCAGTATACGGCTATATAGCCAAGTGTTCTCCTAAAAAATAAAGTATATTTGGCACCACTGTTGTGCGTTCTGTGTGCCAGCAAAACCCTGTTAATATACCTGGTGCGTATAGGCATCTATTGACCTTCTAGCAGTATACGGCTGTATAGCCAAGTGTTCTCCTAAAAAATAAAGTATATTTGGCACCACTGTTGTGCGTTCTGTGTGCCAGCAAAACCCTGTTAATATACCTGGTGCGTATAGGCATCTATTGACCTTCTGGCAGTATACGGCTGTATACGTCAAGTGTTCTCCTAAAAAAATATATATTTTGCAGAACGCGTGGCAAAAAAAAGTTAAACGCCTGAAATGCGGAGGGCTAGCGCAAAGGGACGTGGACGTGGACGAGGACGGGGGCGCGGAAATGCTGGTGGGGGCACAAACCGCGTTGAAGCCAGTGGGGATACAATGCGTGCTGGTGAGGGGCAGCCAGCATTCCGCTCATCCAGCATCCCTGCCTTTATGGGACAGTTAAGCGGGGGGCATCTATTGACCTTCTAGCAGTATATGGCTGTATAGCCAAGTGTTCTCCTAAAAAATAAAGTATATTTGGCACCACTGTTGTGCGTTCTGTGTGCCAGCAAAACCCTGTAAATATATCTGTTGTGTATATTTTGTGTCAGCAAAAGTATTTTTCTAAAAAAAAAAGTATATTTGGCACCACTGTTGTGCGTTCTGTGTGCCAGCAAAACCCTGTTAATATACCTGGTGCGTATAGGCATCTATTGACCTTCTGGCAGTATACGGCTGTATAGCCAAGTGTTCTCCTAAAAAATAAAGTATATTTGGCACCACTGTTGTGCGTTCTGTGTGCCAGCAAAACCCTGTTAATATACCTGGTGCGTATAGGCATCTATTGACCTTCTAGCAGTATACGGCTGTATAGCCAAGTGTTCTCCTAAAAAATAAAGTATATTTGGCACCACTGTTGTGCGTTCTGTGTGCCAGCAAAACCCTGTTAATATACCTGTTGTGTATATTTTGTGTCAGCAAAAGTATTTTTCTAAAAAAAAAAGTATATTTGGCACCACTGTTGTGCGTTCTGTGTGCCAGCAAAACCCTGTTAATGTACCTGGTGCGTATAGGCATCTATTGACCTTCTGGCAGTATACGGCTGTATAGCCAAGTGTTCTCCTAAAAAATAAAGTATATTTGGCACCACTGTTGTGCGTTCTGTGTGCCAGCAATACCCTGTTAATATACCTGGTGCGTATAGGCATCTATTGACCTTCTGGCAGTATATGGCTGTATAGCCAAGTGTTCTCCTAAAAAATAAAGTATATTTGGCACCACTGTTGTGCGTTCTGTGTGCCAGCAAAACTCTGTTAATATACCTGGTGCGTTCTGTGTACCAGCAAAACCCTGTTAATATACCTGTTGCGTATAGGCATCTATTGACCTTTTGGCAGTATACGGCTGTATACACCAAGTATTTTTCTAAAAAAAAAGTATATTTGGCACCACTGTTGTGCGTTCTGTGTGCCAGCAAAACCCTGGTAATATACCTGGTGCGTATAGGCATCTATTGACCTTCTGGCAGTATACGGCTGTATACGCCAAGTGTTCTCCTAAAAAAATATATATTTTGCAGAACGCGTGGCAAAAAAAAGTTAAACGCCTGAAATGCGGAGGGATAGCGCAAAGGGACGTGTACGTGGACGAGGACGGGGGCGCGGAAATGCTGGTGGGGGCACAAACCGCGTTGAAGCCAGTGGGGATACAATGCGTGCTGGTGAGGGGCAGCCAGCATTCCGCTCATCCAGAATCCCTGCCTTTATGGGACAGTTAAGCGGGGGGCGGGTTACACCGCTGTTGAGGCCTGAGCAGCGTGAACAGGTGGTGCAATGGATAGCCAATAACGCTTCCACTCACTTGTCCACCACCCAGTCATCCACACAGTCTCACTCTGACCCTCCTTCCTCCCAACCTGGCCAACAGAGTCATCCCACCCTTGACCCCTCCCAGGAGCTCTTTTCGGGTCCTTTTCCAGATGTGCTGCAAGAATCCCAGGAGCTAGCAGAGGAATTTGTTTGTAGTGATGCCCAAACACTTGAGTATCCGCCACCTCCTGGTGATGTGGACCCGGAACCAGCATCTGTTATCATGGCGATGATGATGAGACACAGTTGCCATCAAGGGAGGCTGTTGGAATGTCCAGTGGGCAGGAGGAGGAGCAGAGTGAGGAAGTGGAAGAGGAGATGGTGGACGACGAAATGACCGACCTCACTTGGCCAGGGGTGATGTCCAGCGGGGAAAGCAGTGAAGATGTGGCGGTCTGCGCATCACCGAAAAAGGCAGCAAGAGGCAGAGGGATGTCCAGAGGCAGAGGACAGTCCAGACAGAGAAGGCAGGCCACAGCCAGCAGGGCCGAAGCTCTTCCCGGCAGCAGGCAGTCGCGCGAAGCTCCCCCATCGAGGCCTCGTACTTCTGTGGTGTGGAGATTTTTTAATGTTTGCGCGGACGACAAACTGAGCGCGGTTTGCGCACTCTGCCACTCAAAACTGAGTAGGGGCTCTGAGAAGAGCAATCTGACCACCTCAGGCATGCGGCGTCACTTGGAAGTCAAGCACTGGGCTGAGTGGGAGAGAGCAAACGCAATACAACCTGCGCCCGGTCTTGCTGCCACTGCCTCTTCCCCTTTGTTGTGTGCTGCCACAGCGGTCCAGACCTCCAGCCAGGACACCTCCACATCTGCCTCTGCCTCGGCTACTTTGGGGCCTTCTCCTTCAGCCTCCCCTTCCCCGGCATCTTCGCCTGCACCTTCATACTCCTCGTCCCATCAACTGTCCATCTCGCAGGCGTTCGACCGCAGGCGGAAGTACGCCTCGAATCACCCCCAAGCCCAAGCCTTAAACTGCCACATCTCCAAACTGCTGGCCCTGGAGATGTTGCCGTTTAGGCTTGTGGAGACGCAGGCCTTCCGCGACCTGATGGCGGCTGCCGCTCCTCGCTATTTCGTCCCTAGCCGCCACTACTTTTCCCGGTGTGCCGTCCCCGCCCTGCACCAGCACGTGTCGCGTAACATCAGGCGGGCCCTGAGTTACGCAGTCAGCGCAAAGGTCCACTTGACCACCGACTCGTGGACAAGCGCTTGTGGCCAGGGACGCTACATCTCTTTGACGGCACACTGGGTGAATGTTGTGGAAGCGGGGACGGGGTCGCAAACAGAGACGGCCTACCTACCACCCCCGCCCAAGATTGCCAGCATGGGTTCTGATAAACCCCCCTCCTCTTCCTCCTCCTCCTCTGCCTTAACATCGCCCTCAGCCGCTAGCTGGAAGCGTTGCAGCACTGGCGCGGGGAGACGTCAGCAGGCGGTGCTTAAGCTCATCAGCCGGGGGCGACAGGAAGCACAGCGCCCCAGAGGTGAGGGACACCATATTGCAGCAGACGGAGATGTGGCTGTCGCCGCTGCAGCTAGGACCAGGCATGGTTGTGTGCGATAACGGCCGTAACCTGGTGGCGGCTCTGGAGCTTGCCGAACTCAATCACGTACCATGCCTGGCCCACGTTTTTAATTTGGTAGTCCAAAAATGTTTAAAGACTTACCCCAACCTGGCAGAGCTACTGGTGAAAGTGCGGCGCTTGTGCGCTCACTTTCGGAAGTCAACTGTAGCTGCTGCTAGCTTAAAAAAACTCCAGCAACACCTCCATTTGCCTGAACATCGGCTGTTGTGCGACCTGCTCACTCGCTGGAATTCCACCTATTCCATGTTGGCCAGGGTGTGTGAGCAGCAGAGAGCATTGATGGAGTACCAGATGATGAATCCAGGCGTGCCTCCAACTCAGCTCCCTCAGTTTGCCAACCACGAGTGGCCATGGATGGCAGACATATGCGATGTATTGCGTATCTTTGAGGAGTCCACCAAGAAGGTCAGCAGCGAGGACGCTATAGTGAGCCTAACCATCCCGCTCCTATGCGTCTTTAAAGAAACGCTCATCGCAATAAGGGAGAACGCATTGCACACAGAGGAGATGGGGATAGGAGGAGACGCAACGGAGCTAGACAGTCAGACCACACTTTTGTCTGCTTCTCGGTGGCAGTTGCAGGAGGAGGAGGATGAGGAGGAGGACGACGTGGAGGTGGCTGTGGAAGAGGAGGAGGATGCTGGCGGCGAGGGTAGCAGTCAGGCTGTGTGCGTCCCATTGGTTCAGCGCGGATGGGGCGGAGAGAAGGCGGAAGAGGAAGAGGAGGAAATGGCAAATGATCCTTCTGGTGGGGGCAGTGACGTCATGCCTATTCAGAGTCTGGCACACATGGCTGACTTCATGCTGGGCTGCTTTTCCCGGGACACACGTGTTGTCCGGATATTGGAGAACAAACTATACTGGGTCTTCGCACTCCTGGACCCCCGGTATAAAGATAACTTCTCCTCTTTTATTCCGGTAGAGGAGAGGACGAATCGATTGCTGGAATACCAGAGGGAACTCGTGCAGAACATGGAGATTTTCCCACCCACCATCGCTGGCGGCAGAGAGGACAGTGTCTCCCAGAGTCTGACAACATCGATCAGGCCCACAGCCACCAGGGGAACACTCTCCAAGGTGTGGGACACGTTCATGGCACCCCCTCGTGCAACTTCCATCACTGCGGGGCCCACTATCAGCAGGAGGGACAAGTATCGGCGGATGTTGCGGGAGTACCTGGCAGACCGTACCCCTGTCCTCCCCGATCCCTCGGCGCCCTACACTTACTGGGTCTCCAAGTTGGACATGTGACTGGAACTGTCCCTGTACACCTTGGAGGTGCTTGCCTGCCCTGCCGCCAGCGTGCTATCAGAAAGGGTGTTCAGCGCAGCCGGGGGCATTATAACCTATAAGCGCAGCCGCCTGTCAACCGACAGTGCCGACAGGCTGACGCTAATCAAAATGAACAGCAAGTGGATTGACCCGGACTTTGCTTCTACAACTGTGGAAAGCAGCCAAAAGTGAAGTGCCATCTGTATGAAGTGCCATTTCCTCCTCCTCCTCCTCCTCCTCCTTAACCACCGTAGAATTGCTCCATTAAAAAAAAAAAGAAAAAATTATTATGGCTCAGCTCTTGGGCCTTAATACAATTTTTAAGAGGTCTCAGCTTTTGGGCCTTAATACAATTTTTAAGAGGTCTCAGCTCTTGGGCCTTAATACAATTTTTAAGAGGTCTCAGCTCTTGGGCCTTAATACAATTTTTAAGAGGTCTCCGCTCTTGGGCCTTAAAACAATTTTTAAGAGGTCTCACCTCTTGGGCCTACAAACAATTTTTAAGAGGTCTCCGCTCTTGGGCCTTAAAACAATTTTTAAGAGGTCTCACCTCTTGGGCCTACAAACAATTTTTAAGAGGTCTCACCTCTTGGGCCTTAATACAATTTTTAAGAGGTCTCACCTCTTGGGCCTTAATACAATTTTTAAGAGGTCTCACCTCTTGGGCCTTAATACAATTTTTAAGAGGTCTCACCTCTTGGGCCTTAATACAATTTTTAAGAGGTCTCAGCTCTTGGGCCTCCACACAATTTTTAAGAGGTCTCACCTCTTGGGCCTCCACATAATTTTTTCGAGGGCTCACCTCAAGGGCCTCCATATAATTTTTTCAAGGTCTCACCTCAAGCTAACTTTGCGCACTCATTAAAATATCTTCACAACAAGGACCTAAGAGCCCTCGATGGGAGAGCTTTGTGTGGGGGCCTGTTATAGGGAAGAGATGCGGCCCTGCGGGCTCTAGCCTGCCTTCTCCATAAGCCTCTGGCCACCCCACGGCCTCTTCCTGCCTTTTGCAGTCCTACGCATCCTTCAACATCCCCACTGCTTTACCTGCTAGACATGACACTGGGCCAGGTCGGGTCACTGACTTCGTCATACTCAACCACCTCCTCTTACACTGCCTCACTTTGCTCCTCCTCCGGCCCACCCGACATACCAACAGCCTCCCTTGCTGGCAACTGTGTCTCATCATCGTCCCTAATCATTTTACACTTTAGTGCCCGTTCCACACCACCATCAGCTAGAGATGGAGCTTGCTCCAGTGTTTGGGCATCAGAACAAACAAAATCCTCAGATAGCTCCTGCGATTCTTGCAGGACTGGCGAGGAGTCAAAATCAGGTAAGGGACCTGAGAAGAGCTCCTGGGAGTGGGCATGGGTGGGAACACTCGGTTGATAACATTGGGCAGGGTGGGAGGAAGGAGGGTCAGAGTGAGGTCCCTGCAGTTTCTGCAGGCTATCGACGAGACTGGACTTTGTGGACTTGACTGGCTGGTGGACAGATTTAACAAATCTAGAAGGAGAAGGAGGGGTTTGCCGAGCTGTCTGTAAGGGTTGCGGAAATCCTGACAGAACCAAGGCCCAAAACTTGGGTGGGGGTAGCAGGTTTGCCCGTCCCCGCCTCCACAACATTCACCCAGTGTGCTGTCAGGGAGATGTAGCATCCCCGGCCTCAAACGCTTGTCCAAGTGTTGGTGGTCAAATGGCCTTTTGCAGTAACCGTGTTACTCGGGCGTGGATGATGTTTTGGGACATGTGCTAGGGCAAGGCAGGGATGGCACAGAGGGAAAAATAGTGATGGCTAGGGACAGGATACTGATGGATGGCAGCCCCCATCAGGTTGCAGAAAGCTTTCATTTCTACAAGCCTAAATGGCAACATCTCAAGCGCCAACAATTTGGGCATTTTAAGGCTTCTGCATGTGTTTGAGTTGTTTTTACATTTTAAAGAAGACATGTCTGACCACATCTCACACACACACACAATGACAATTAGGGGTGGGGTCTATTTGCTTTCCCCCTTGCCTATGCCATCTGTGGTTGTCATAGGCAATGTGATTTTAAGGAGTGCAGAATTTTTTCTTCTTTTTTGTACAGTTTGGCTTGGGGTCCATGGCAATGTAGAGGAAAGAAGGTTTCCTTGTATTGTCTCACTTTACATAGAAGTTATATTGTGTTTGGAGTGTATTGTTGAGAGGCTGTGATAGTGGCGTAATAGTGCAACTTGGGCGCGTTATATGCACCCAGACATGCTTCCCCTGCTGTCCCAGTTGCATTCCAGCAGTGTTGGCATCATTTTCTGAGGTTTCAGGGTGGACTTGGTGACCTCCAAGTGGTCGAATTGAGATTTCCAAGTGGCGAGCATTTTTTTCCCATAGACTATAATGGGATTCGATATTCGGTCGGAATAGTCGAATAACGCGGTCTATTCGAATCGAAATTCGAACTTTCGAATATTTCACTACTCGCTCATCTCTAATAATGGGCTCTCAGTGGTAATTAATGCTGTGAAAATCACATACTCATGTACGAGGCCAGCAACCGCACATGCCATTCTGAATTCAACTGCTGTGGCCCACATCTCATTACTTAAGCCCTCTGCCTCATATTTGGAGGAGGAAAGGAAATGGCAGCTATTCATAGCCACCACAGAGAGACAGCTTTTGGGGCAATATATTGTGCTGCTCTGTGGTATATGGTTCTGCTGGGTATTTTCTGCTATGGTATTTCTGACCCTGCCAGGCTGCCTATTGTCAATTTGGACCCGCCTACAACATGGGGCTACTTTAGTTCCCAGTTCACCCCGATCTTATCTATTACTTGCTCTGTTGGTTGTGGTGACCATTTTGGTAGTCTATTTTCTCAAGATGCTGGAAGATGTTCTAAGAGCAGCAGGGCATTCCATGTAATGAAAGTGCCTAATGTAAAGGTTGGACAGTCCTGCCATACTCGTATTTACTTACCTTTAAAACTTCTATACCAAAACTTGAAAATGGTGTAATGTTTCTTTGCTGCACCACTAAAGTCAATGTGGAAACAAAATGCAGTAAAGAGTACAAGATTATAGTCAGGATTAAGATGCTGCTAGGTTTTGCCAAAAAATACAGAAGAGCCTGGAGTTTCTTTCCTCTCCTCTTCCCCTCCATGCTTGTTCCATCACACTGGCTCTGGAGATGGATTTTTACCCTGTTCCAAACAGCAGCAAAGTGTATAGGCTGAACCAGGGCTAGTTTCTCTCTGACCAATGGTCCCACATAATCTACCTATATGGTGTTTACCAGGGGCGGACACAGACAGCAGAGGGCCCCTGTGCAAGGAATGTGTCTGGGCCCCCCTAGTTCTCCTCCTCCATAGTGCCCCCATTGTGCTCCTCCTCCATAGTGCCCTCCATAGTTCCCCCATTGTGCTCCTCCTCCATAGTGGCCCCCATAGTGCTCCTCCTTCATAGTGCCCCTATTGTGCTCCTCCTTCATAGTGCCCCCATTGTGCTCCTCCTCCATAGTGCCCCCATAGTGCTCCTCCTCCACAGTGGCCCCCATCATGCTCCTCCTCCATAGTGGCCCCCTTAGTGCTCCTCCTCCATAGTGGCCCCCATAGTGCTCCTCCTCCATAGTGGCCCCCTTAGTGCTCCTCCTCCATAGTGGCCCCCATAGTGCTCCTCCCCCATAGTGCCCCCACTGTGTGCCAGATAGTTCATTTAG
This sequence comes from Rhinella marina, assembly GCA_900303285.1. Lineage (NCBI taxonomy): Eukaryota > Metazoa > Chordata > Amphibia > Anura > Bufonidae > Rhinella > Rhinella marina. The sequence goes on from ONZH01023213.1 coordinate 9,229, forward strand.
CAAAGCTGAAATGAAAAAAAATAAACACTTATACTTACCTCCTTGCCTCTTTCAGTGACACGATGCAAGCCTCTTCCGGCCTGTGTCCCGCGCTGTACGGCTCTACGCCTGTGCTGGCCTCTGATAGGCTACATGGCTAATGCCTGCAGCCTATCAGAGGAACGGGGAAGGGAGATGCCTCTCCCTCCCTTGCCTCGCAGTATCCATCTGTATCGCCGTCCTAAGGACGGCGATACAGATGAATATAGATATGAGCGCTTCCACAATGGAAGCGCTCATCTCTCCCTGCCCTGCTGCCGGTAAGAAAGGGCCCCCCTCCGGCCCTGGGCCCCGGTATGTCCGCCCCTGGTGTTTACACCCTAGATTCCACCCTAGTATTAAAGAAGAAGCACAGCCTGTGTGTCAGGAGTGCTTTATGCCTACCCTTCAAAAATATATACAATAAATAAATTCACATAACTGGCTCTCTTATTAGTTTTAACATATTCCACAGCATGGCTACAATCTTTTGAGCTGTATTTTTTTGAGTAGTATTTTTGTAAGACGGAGTGCTAGATATATTTATTCTTTTTTTCAGATGCATTTCTGCAGAGAAAAATATAAAATAAGAAAAACTCCTGGAGGTGTGATTTAGTCATCTCTGTGCACATGAGTGTCATCGCCCTTTATCTAGAAATGTGTTAATTACAGGAGGTGTTGCTTCAGTCCATGCTTGCCACTGGACACATTTGGCGTGATTTGTATTCTACGTGTTTCCTTTTTATCTCTTAAGCAAAAAGAAAAAAAAAACATGTAAGGCTTGTTTTGTTTGTACTCGTGTTCAAATAATTAGTAAAGTGGCCGCAGCTAAATGCTAATATTTCCCAGTCTCCTGATGCACCATGAAAGTAAGGAAAAAATATCAGGAGGCGATGTTGGAAGTCAAAACACAGTCTCTAGATAAGTCTTAGATATGGATCAGTTCCTCTGTCTTACTGTTTTACACAAGGCCTAAAATGCGTTGGCGCCTATTAGCTCACTAAATGAGAGTGGGATCTCTTGGTGAAATTGTGAGGTGTTAATTCACTGTCCACTGATATACCACTTCTAATCTATGTAATTAAGATAACTGTATACAGTATATGTATGTAACCGGGGAAATGTATGAAGCACAAAGATCACACACAGGAACAGTCAAATAAAAGTTTTAAGGGGAGTTTGTCACCTCCTTTTCTCACATCAGACTCCTGGAATCACATTATAGTTAATATAGACACTTCACAAATGTTACTTTTACCTGCCTTCTCTGCGGCTGTGATGTTAAAAAAAAACGAAGTTTGAAGTGATATGCTAATTAGCTCGGTATGTGCCCAGGGGCATTATCTATTGCTGCAAGTGCCCAGTTCACTTGTAGCTACTGGTCAATAACTCCTCTCCCATCTTTCTGTCTTGCCTACATCAGCCTCTCTGTTCCTAAAATCATACGCCCGTCATGGCATTCGGCCAATCAGTGATGCAGCTGCCCACAGTGGTTATTGTACAGGGCATTGGTGGGCGCGGTGGTGATGTACGCAGGCACAGGATATCAGGACCAGAGACGCTAACGTAGGCAGGGCGCTGGGAACTTGCGAGCTAAGTAGCATATCACTTCAAACTTGTTTTTTTAGCATCACAGCCACAGAGAAAGCAGACAAAGGTACCATTTGTTAACTATGTATATGAACTATAACACGATTCAAGCAGTTTGATGTGAGAAATGTAGCTGATAGACTCCCTTTAATGTCAAAGCAAGTAAATTATTTCTGCTGAATTAACAATGCATTTGGAAAGTCTTCAGACCCTTCTACTTTTTTTTACATTTTGTTATGTTGCACCCTTGTGCTAATATCAAAAAAACTCAAGTTTTTGAGAAAGTGAAAACAGAAACACTAAACTTTTGCATGGCATAAGTGCTTAGTCCCTTTGCTATAACATTTGAAATTCAGCTCTGGGGCACCCCTATTTCTCTTAATCATCTTTCAGATGTTTCTTCACCTTAATTAGAGTACACCTCTGGTAAATTCAGTTGATTGCACATGATTTGGAAAGTCACACCCTTGTCTACATAAGTTCCACAGCTGACAATTCATATCAGAACAAAAACCAAGCCATGAGGAAGAAATAGCTTCCTGTAGAGCTCAGGTACAGGATTGTGTGGAGGGACAGATCTGGGGAAAGGTATAAAAAATTTCTGCTGCACCAAAAGTTCCCAAGAGTACTCTCCCAATCTGGGCATTATGGTAGACTTCCCAGAAAGAAGCTTTTCCTCAGTAAAGGGTGCTTGGAGTTCACACAAAAAAAACAAAACCCTAAAGGACTCCCAGACTGTGAGAAACAAGATTCTCTGGTCTGCTGAAACCAAGATTTAACTTTTTGACCTCAATTCTAAGCATTATATCTGGAGTAAACCAGGTACTGCTTATCATCTGCCCAATACTATCCTACAGTGAAGCATGGTGGTGACAGCATCATGATGTAGGGGCATTTTTCAGCAACTGGGAAAAGGAGACTGGTGAGGGTTGGAGAAAGCCGAATGGAGCAAAGTACAGGGATATTCTTAATGAAAACCTGATCCAGCGTGTGCTAGACCTCAACATGGGCTGAAGGTTCATCTTCCAACAATACACAGCTAAGGCAACACAGTAATTTAGGGACAATTCTGTGAATGTCCTTGAGTGGCCCAGCCAGAGCCCTAAATTGAACCCAATCTTTGGAAAAACCTGAAAATGGCTGTACACCGATTGTTCCCATCCAACCTGCCTTGAGAGGATATGTAGAGAAGAATGGCAGAAATTCCCCGAATCCAGGTGTGCCAAGAAAACTGGAAGCTGTAATCGCTGCCAAAGGGGCTTTATCTAAGTAATGAGTAAAGGGTCTGAATAGTTATGTTAATGTAAGATTTTAGTTTTTTTTTCAATAAGTTAGTAAAGATCTTGAACATTGCCTTTTCACTTTGTCATTATGGGATACTGAGTGCAGAATGATATTTATTTTTTTATTCTTTGAGTGAGGCATGGTCATCAGTGCTAGACTAACCAGGGCCAGTATTTCCAAAACTGATGACTTTGTTTGTTGAGATTTTTTTGTGCTTGGGTAGATGCCCTTCTAGAGACCTATATCACATTCTTAACCTTCCTCTACTCTTCGTCATAGATCAAAATATGTAAATATTTCTGAATGGAGCATATTTAAGAGAACTCTGCGCAATAAGTTTGTCCTTTAAATATAGTTTAATTTTAGTGGTCAATAAGAATTCCTTAGACCTCTTAATAACAACACTTTGGGCCCTGTTCACATAACACTTAGGATAATCACAGTTCTGTAACCTGCAAGAAATTAATGCTGCCTTACCAGAAAAAAAAACTGTCATCAGAACACTTACATCTTGCTCAAGTGAATTTCCCAAGCAATATATTATGAATGACATGAGGTGGATGGCACAAAGTAGTGAATAGAGTTTTATTACATGACATATCTTTCCAATAAGTAAGGGAATTAATTTTGGCAATCATAAGGTCACTAGATTATATTAAATCAAGAAACAACGTGCAAGATTTATTACGTGGAACAGAAAATCACAAATTAAAAGACTTGTGATTTTAAAATGCGTCAAATATCGTTATGGCCACCACATCGCCGACCAAAAAAAGAACAGTTCATTGATGTAGTGACCATACCAAACGAGGCAAGAACACAAATGAAACATTTGCTTGTTCATCGGGTTATGCTGGCACCTTTACAATAGCCATCTATCAAGAATAAGAGTGCTCATCCCCAATAATTGCCCCGATGATTGGTCTGTGTAAAAGGAACTGTAATCTGACAATTCAATGGCTAGTAAGTTTTTAACTGTAAAAAAAATTGATATCAATAGGTAATCAAAATTTGTAAAGGAAACAGTCAACAAGTCACAGTGGTGAGAGAAAGTGTGGAAGTATAGAGACAGGGAATAGTGTGACATAGAGAACAAGGGAGAGACAGGGCAAGGGAAAGAGTGAGAGAAAGGTAAGGGAGAGTGGGTTGGAAAAATATGAGAGAAAAATGAATGATGAAGAGAGGTAGGAGAGTGAGAAAGTGTATGAAGGAGGGAGAGTGGATCGGGATGGATAAGGAGAGTGAGAAGGTGAGGGTGAAAGGAAGTGAGTGAGCAAGAAAGTAGAGAAAGGAAAGTAATGAGGAAGAGAGAGTGACAGAGGGAAGTACAGTGGTAGAAAGAAGTGAGAGAAATAGAGAGATGACAGTGAGAGAGGGAAAGGGAAATGCAAAATAGGGCATTGTAAAAGAGACACAGGAGGTAGTAAGAAAACAATGTGAGAGTGTAGGAGTAAAATTAGTAATAAAAACAGACATGGTTATAGAATGAGAGATTGAGTGAGAGGGGAAAAGGGGCAATAAGAAAGACAGAGAAAGAGAGGAGGGGTAATAAGAGAGACAGAGAAAGAGAGGAGGGGTAATAAGAGAGACAGAGAAAGAGATAAGGGGGTAATAAGAGAGACAGAGAATGAGATGAGGGGTAATAAGCGAGACAGAGAAAGAGAGCAAGGGTAATAATAGAGACAGAAAGAGAGGAGGGTTAATAAGAGAAAGAGAGGCGGGTTAATAAGAGGGAGAGAGAAAGAGGGGAGGGGTAAAAAGAGAGACAGAGAAAGAGAGGACGGGGTAATAAGAGACAGAGAAAAAGAGGAGCGGTAATGAGAGAGACAGAGGAGGGGTAATAAGAGAGATAGAGAAAGAGAGGAGGGGTAAAAAGAGAGACAGAGAACAAGAGGAGGGGTAATAAGAGACACAGAAAGAGAGGAGGGGTAATAAGAGAGACACAGAAAGAGGATATAGTGAGAGAGAGAGAGTAAAAGAAAGAGAAACAATGGTGTGAGAAAGAAGGTACTTAGAGAAACAGAAGTGTAAGCGGGGAGTTATATGATGTAGTAAGGGAAGAGAGAAGAAGAGAGAGACAGGACCAGTAGGATAGAATAAGAGATGAGATGCTAATACAGTGGCTCAGCTAGACGAGGCTATATTTTGATACTAGATATAAAGCATACATTCAATCTCATGTACAAATCTGTCTAATCTGAGAATCGGCAGTCACATGTTACCATTCAGTATGTTTATTCATGTAGATCTGTTTCTACCAGTGTCAGAGTACAGCAGAAGAGAATGTGAACAACACAACTACAAAAGCCAAAAATGTCTGTTCCCCGGACTGTAGAGACAGTGGAATACATGAATTCATTATTCTATCATATCATATTAATAATTTTGTTTTATGTCTTTGCATGTCTGTTCAATGATTAGTTTTGTGTAGAACAGAGAGGAGGCCATGGCTGAGGTGCTAGATTTCCCATTGTCAGGCTAATAAAGACATCACAACCATCTCCAAAGACCAGGCTCTGGATCATTTTCAACTTCAAAGATGTCAGCCTGCCAAAGAGCCTGAGGTAAAATCAATCACACGTTACTGAGGTGAGCTCAGCGTTTAAGGTTAAATTCCCCATGTACTTGCAGACACCTTCCAGTGCAGAGCATATAATATAATCACACTGTATTCCGTTATCACCAAGAAGAAAGCAGAATAAACCTTTAAAGGGGTTGTCTCACTTCAGCAAGTGGCATTTATTATGTAGAGGAAGTTACTACAAGCCACTTACTAATGTATTGTTATTATTAGGGATGAGCGAACCCGTGGAAATTCGGATTCACCGGGTTCTGCCGAACTTTAGGTTCAGGATCCGAACATTCAGGTTCAGGACCCGAACTTGACCCAAACTTGACCCCGAACCACAGTTATAACATAGTTATACCAGAAAATAATAGCATTCTTGAGACAGAATGCAAAACAATATGGCCATTTAGGGGTTAAAAAAAACCCTCACCTCATCCACTTGATCGTGCTGCAGCAGCTTCTTCTATTTTCACTGAACAGGATCTGCAATATGCGTGATGACGTCACCATGTGGGAGTGCACGGTGATGTCATCGCGCACATAGCAGGTCCTTTGGCAAGTCCTGTTCAGTGAAGATAGAAGACGCTGCTGCAGCGCAATCAAGTAGATGAGGTGAGGGGTTTTTTTAACCCGTAAATGGCCATATTGTTTTGCATTCTGTCAAGAATGCCATTATTTTCTGATATAACCATGTTATAATGGAAAATGATAAAATCACCCAAACACCGAACCCGGACTTCAGTGAAAAAGTCCGGGTTCGGGTCCAGGTACCCGAACTCACAAAGTTCGGTACAAACCAGAACTTTGCAGTTCAGGTTCGCTCATCTGAACATGGGGCGCATATGAACATGGGACCAACACAGATGTCTTCAGCTGCCAAGCGCACATGTAACAGGTCAGCCAGTGTCATAGGTACAAATCTGCTGACAGATGCCCTTTTAAGGGGGTATTCCGGTAAAGTAACTTTTTTTTTTTTTAAACTGCATTAAGACTGCAAGCTGTGACCCAACCAGAACCCATACCTATACATATAACCAGAGCTTCATTTTACCTTTCAATCCATTTGTCTAGCACCTGTGTGAGCCTGCAACACACTGAGAATATCATGGCGCCTGATGTTCCCTCACAAAACTACAATCCCCACAATCCCTAGCTTTCCTGCTGTGAGTTTCTGCTTGTTCTTGAGTGTTGATGATTACTGATTTACTGAACGGTAAATATGTGAAATTGACATTATATTAGGTAATCATTGGTCATGAATTAGTTTAAAACATAAGTTACATTTATGGTAACCCAGGGGCGGACATATCGCCTGTGCAGCCGGTTCAGCTGCACAGGGGCCCAGTGTGTGATGGGGGCCTATTCATACTAGCGAGCGCTTCTGGACGCAAGAGAGAGAATACTTACCACGGCCTCCACTTCCTCCCTGGTCTCCTCCAGCCTGACTGCGTACAGCACGCACTATGACCTGACGCTGTACGCAGTCAGATCACGTGACTGTGCAGCGCGGGCTGTTGGAGATGAGCAGGGCAGGGACTCGCTTCAAGACACCCCGGCGGACATGGAGAGCAGTGGAGCAGGAGAGGTACGTTTTATTTATTTATTTTTAGTCTGATCTGAGTCTGATGCGGGGGCCTGAATGAGCATATATGAGGGGGGTCTTGAGCAACTGACATATGGGGGGCCTTGAATAAATAAATAATTACCAAATGATATTGGGGGTGGGGTCCTCCTGAGCAACTAGTGGGGGTCCTGAGCAAGTGACATATGGGGCGCCCTGAATAAATAAACAACTGATATTGGGGGGGGGGTCCTCCTGAGCAACTGGTGGGGGTCCTGAGCAAAAGACATATGGGGGGGCCTGAATGAGCATATAGGAGGGGGGGTCTTGAGCAACTGACATATGGGGGGCCGGAATAAATAAACAACTGATATTAGGGGGGGTGGTACTCCTGAGCAACTGATCTGGGTGGGGGTCCTGAGCAAGTGACACATTTTGGGGAGGGGGAATCCTGAGCAAGTGACATATGAGGGGGGGGGCTGAATGAGCATATGGGGGGGTCCTGAACAACTGACATATGGGGGGGGAATCCTGAGCAAGTGACATATGAGGGGGGGGGCCTGAATGAGCATATGGGGGGGTCCTGAGCAACTGACATATGGGGGGGGGATCCTGAGCAACTGACATGGGGGGGTGGGGCCCAGGCACATTCTTTGCACAGGGGCCCACTGCTGTCTGTGTCCGCCCCTGTGGTAACCGGAATACCCCTTTAAGTGTAATATGAGAGCATTTATGATGCAGTCAGTTCCAGTCATAGGCTTATGGTCGGGTGGGACTTGTGGGCATAGTACACTGAATATTACTAGTGTTGTGTGAAACTGGTTTAAAGGGAACCTGTCACCAACTTTATGCTGACCTCCCTGAGGGCAGCATAAATTAGTGACAGAAATGCCTATTTCAGCGGTCACTTATGAGTGGTTGCTGAGAACCAGCATCATAATCATTGCAGCACAAGCCTTGAAAAGAGTCAAATCTACCTGAGAAGAGTCATGGTTATTCATAATCTCCTGCACTCCCCGCCCATCTGCTGATGATTGGCAGTTCTCTTCTGGAGAATAAGGAAGAAAACTAGGTAGAAGACTGTCAATCAGCAGGAGGGCGGGGAGAGGAGGAATTCATGAGTAACCATGACTCTTCTCAGGTGGCTGTGACTCTTTTCAAGACCCACTCTGCAATGATTGTGATGTTGGTTCTCGGCAACCACTTACTTTTAACTTTTAAATAACAGACCACCGAAATCAACTCACCTGTGTCTACTTTATGCTGTTGTTAGTATGGGCAACATAAAGTTGATGACAGGTTCCTTTTAGAGCATTGGTTGGGACTAATGTCACTTTTAAGTGACTGTGAAAAACAAGTGAGTATCAAAAGCTGTCATTAAGTAATCTTCCACTGACTTGGGATTTAATACTAGGCTCCTGCATAGCCCCTTAACCTGCCAAGACCTTCAGCATCACCCCATTGTCCAGTCTGTTTTTCCTGTAAAGTCTCACATTACAATGAAGTTTGATCTGATACTTAATTGGAAATACGATGGGAGAAAAATGTTCCAATGCAGCTGCCAATTTGCAACCTGCAACACAATTCACTTGGAGACAGGAGCATAAAAAACACAGTACCAACGTATCATGTGCATTGTCTTGTTTATTTGATCAGAAACAAACTCAGCCCAAGCCTTACCTAAGTAATTAATTTATTAGTTTGGAGACTGCACATACCGAGATAAGTATGAAGAGTATTGTTTGTGCCTCAGTATGTTCTCTTCTAGCACTACATTTAGAAAAATATACCTGCCTATGTAGTAACTTTATTGACCACTAGATGGCATATGTGAGCACCGGCAATTATAATGGAGACTCATTCTCTAACGTAACAATGTAACAGTAATCAGAAAACTATGACTCATGATATTATTTAATAGATTCATAGTTTTTTTCCCAGAACAATTTGTTCTAATGTTTTAAAATTATTTATTCATACATTAAAACAGTCAATATAAAATTACTGAAAAATTATTTGTTAATATTATCAAAGAAATTGTTTCTGCTTATCCTAAATGAAGGTAGAAATAAATATGTACTCATCTATTATTATTACCCATATAGTACTCATTTATATTATTACTCATTCTTAGAAGCATAACAAATTACCGTATTTTTTCTCTTTATATGATGCACTTTTTTCCCCAAAAGTGTGGGGGGGGGAGGGAGGGGGGAAATGGCAGTCTTATAAAGCAAATACTATTGAGCACTCCCATTGTGGAAGTGCTGACTAGTATACAGTAGGTGCGAGAAGTGAAGCGTTGTGAGCTCTGCTGCGTAAAGCATCTGGATGTACATAGTGCGCACACTATGACGTGATGCTGCACACACTCAGGTAACAGTGCAGCGCAGGTCGGAGGAAACATGGTAGCGCGTCTGGAAGAGTGATCACCAGACCTGGAGAGGAGCAGTGGAGCAGGAGAGGTAAGTGAATTCTGATATGGGGGTCTGGCATGGAGGTTTGATGGAAATCTGATCTGAGGTCTGATGGAGGTCTGACATGGAGGTCTGATGGGGATCGTTTCTGAGTTCCTGATATGGGGTCTAATCTTAAGTCGTGACATGGGGGTCTGCTCTGACTTCCTGATATGGGGTCTGATCTGATGTCCTGATATAAGGGTGATATGAGGTCTGATATGAGGGCCTGATCTAAGTTCCTGATATAGAGGTCTGATCGGAGGGATGATGAAAAATATTATTTTATTTTCCTCCTCTAAACCCCGGGGGTGCGTCTTATCATCAGATGTGTCTTATAAAATGAAAAATATAGTAATAGCACTTCATGTGGAAGCTGATAGTAATAATTTTATTAAGGGGTTTAGGCAAGATACTCTAAAAACTAACTCAATCTGTGGTAAAATTTTGTATATTCATAGGATATGTACAGAATAGAAAATCATCAAAATATTAGGTTGTCAAAACCAAAATCATTTACAAATATGCACAACTGCTAGGCTTGTAATACATATTGGATAGTGGTCAGAGTATTCATTCAACTCCTCCATACACTTGCATGCTCTAACTGAGCATACAAGTATCCTGACGAAGAGCAGGGAGAAGGCCACTGCTAGATACTTATGGTAGCTGCTTATCTTCCAGAGAAAAAAAGGACTGAACAGTTTAAATCCAATTTGCAAATTCTTATCTCCTCCAACTGACATAAACCCTAGATCAGGGATCAGCAACCTCCAGCACTCCAGCTGTTGTGAAACTACAATTCCCAGCATGCTCTATTTACGTCTCTGGATGTCATAGTTTCCCCACAGCTGAAGTGCTGGCGGTTGATGATCCCTGCCCTAGACAGTCTAACCGAAATCAACCTGTTCAGCTGAAATTCATCTAATGTGTATGGGCAGCACTGTTCTAGCATCAGAAATTACAGTTGCTGATCTCATAGAGTCCTAAGGCTGGAATCATATATGCCATTTTAGTGACACTTTTAGTGCAGTTTTCTGCCTTTTTTTCAGACAAAGCATGAAATGGATTTTAAAGGAATGGGAAATATAAAAGATGGACTTGTACTTCTCCATCACATTGGATCCACTTCTAACTTTGGATCAAAACATTGCACTGAAAACCTCAAACTGCATCAAAACTACATGTACTGTATGTTTCCTGTATCAGCTTATCAGTTTAGCAAAAAGTTTTCTCAAAATCAATCAATCAATCAGTCTTTGTGACTGACATATTTGAATGTTTCGATGTTCAGCTCAGAGGAAACAACAGGGCAACGTATTTTCCAAGCTGGCACTATTCTCATCTAGCCAGGGAATATTCAATTTTAAAGGGGATCATTTTTGATAACCCGTTTTGTGACTTCCAGTTACTGCTGTGACCTGCGATCTGTGTCCGGTGACTGGTTACTGGAGAAAGTATAGCAGAGCAAGTATACGGAGGCACAAGAAATCACTAGTATTCTGTATGCTGCAGGTGCGAACTCTTTGGCCAAAATTTCCTAATCTTGTAGATACTGTAAGATTAGACAGACTCTCCAGAACAGCACCACATTTATCACAAGGGGTCACACTGGATGATAAATGTGGTGCAGGGACAGACACTTTTCTTTGACTCTATAACAACTGGTGGGTGAAAAAAACAATTGATGAGAACTGAAATTCAGAAAAAACTGGGGCATAGACCCAGCATCGTTCAGCAGCTGCATCGTATTTCCAAATAGATGTGTGCCAATAGCAGGCCATGGCGGGGACGAGCCTCCCTAGCGTCAACCCTGGCGCTAGGGAGGCTCGTTCCCGTCGCAACCTGGTATTAGCTGCCCCCAGGGGCGGTCTTGGGCACCACGCATTCTATTCATTTGCGTGGGGCCCCCGACGTCTAAGGGGGCCCCCACGCTCCGCTGTTGTGCCCAAGACCGCCCGCCCTCCTAATACATTCTGGGGGGCCCAGCAGGGATGGCCAATACAAGTGAGCGCTTCCATTAAGGAAGCGCTCACTTGTATGTAGGGACCCCCCATCATCCCACCCAGCCACATAAGAGTAAAATAAAAAAGCTTTCTTACCTGTCCTGCGGCTGCCCTCCGGTCCGGCGCTCCACTCTCTTCCCTGGCCGGCGTGCACTATGACCTGACGCTGCGCAGCGTCAGGTCATAGTGCGCACCAGCCAGGGAAGAGAGTGGAGCGCCGGACCGGAGGGCAGCCGCAAGACAGGTAAGAAAGCTTTTTTATTTTACTCTTATGTGGCTGGGTGGGATGATCTGAGGTCTGATGGCGGCACAATAAGTTGATCTGAGGTTTGATGGGGGCCCCATGAGCAGCTCTGAGGTCTGATGGGGCACAATATGCTGCTCTGAGGTCTGATGGGGGCACATTACCCTGATCTGAGGTCTCATGGGGGCACATTACGCTGATCTGAGGTCTGATGGGGGCACAGTGGGATGATCTGAGGTCTGATGGGGGCACAATATGCTGATCTGAGCTCTGATGGGGGTACATTAAGCTGATCTGAGGTCTGATGGGGGCACATTTTGCTGATCTGAGGTCTGATGGGGGCACAATACGCTGATCTGGGGTCTGATGGCGGAACAATACGCTGATCTGAGGTTTGATAGGGGCCCCAAGAGCAGCTCTGAGGTCTGATGGGGCACAATATGCTGCTCTGAGGTCTGATGGGGGCACATTACCCTGATCTGAGGTCTCATGGGGGCACATTACGCTGATCTGAGGTCTGATGGGGGCACAGTGGGATGATCTGAGGTCTGATGGGGGCACAATATGCTGATCTGAGCTCTGATGGGGGTACATTAAGCTGATCTGAGGTCTGATGGGGGCACATTTTGCTGATCTGAGGTCTGATGGGGGCACAATACGCTGATCTGGGGTCTGATGGCGGAACAATACGCTGATCTGAGGTTTGATGGGGGCCCCATGAGCAGCTCTGAGGTCTGATGGGGCACAATATGCTGCTCTGAGGTCTGATGGGGGCACATTACCCTGATCTGAGGTCTCATGGGGGCACATTACGCTGATCTGAGGTCTCATGGGGAACAGTGGGATTATCTGAGGTCTGATGGGGGCACAATACGCTGATCTGAGCTCTGATGGGGGTACATTAAGCTGATCTGAGGTCTGATGGGGGCACATTTTGCTGATCTGAGGTCTGATGGGGGCACAATACGCTGATCTGGGGTCTGATGGCGGAACAATACGCTGATCTGAGGTTTGATGGGGGCCCCATGAGCAGCTCTGAGGTCTGATGGGGCACAATATGCTGCTCTGAGGTCTGATGGGGGCACAATACGCTGCTCTGAGGTCTGATGGGGGCACATTACGCTGGTCTGAGGTCTCATGAGGGCACATTCTGCTGATCTGAGGTCTCATGGGGGCACATTACCCTGATCTGAGGTCTCATGGGGGCACATTACGCTGATCGGAGGTCTCATGGGGACGCATTGTTAAAAAAGTCTTTGATGTGTGTGTGTGGGTGTCATTGGGGAGGGGGCGTGTCATCAGAGGGCATGTCATCAGAGGGCGTGTCATCAGGGGCGTGACGCGTCATTGGGGGGGGCCCCCCGGACATAACTTCGCTTAGGGCCCCAGAAATGCCAAGACCGCCCCTGGCTGCCCCCCATTGCTGGATGTTTTGATCGTGCAGGTGTCAGGAGTAAAGCGGGTACTGGCAAGCAGGGTAAGTACCATCTACAGGTTTCCTCACATAGGTACTCAGCAAAACAACAGAAGATCAGGCTTTGTATCGCCAGCATGTCATGCAGTTTTTCAGGCTCTGACACAGAATGAGCCTTTCATCCCTGTATTTATACCCTGGGTAAGAGCCCAGCAGCCCCAGGCTAGGGGAAAATATTGTACTGGACTGGCAAGTTCCACTACCAGACCTACCTGCCATTCCATAAAATCCAGCCCATCAAACATGTTTAAAAAAAGGACCTCAGCAAAATACTCTTTTTTACCTCACCCACCTAAGCATTCTGGGTGAGATACATACCCCCGACCCTCAGTAGCTCACCAGACACTGTGTTACAACAGGTACTGTATAATAAACACTGTGATGTCACAGTACAGAGATAATAAACACCGTGATGTCACGGTACAGGGATAATAAACACAGTGATGTCACAGTGCAGAGATAATAAACACTGTGATGTCACAGTACAGGGATAATAAACACTGTGATGTCACAGTACAGAGATAATAAACACCGTGATGTCACAGTACAGGGATAATAAACACCGTGATGTCACAGTACAGAGATAATAAACACTGTGATGTCACAGTGCAGAGATAGTCTACAGTGATATTTCTGCATAGGGATAATAAAACAGTGATGTCCTGGTACAGAGATAATAAACACATTAATGTCACAATACAGAGATAATAAACCATGACATTTCTGTACAGTCATAATAAAACAGAAATGTCACAGTTATGTCAGATTGCAGAGATGAAACACAAAGTGAAATCACAGCTCATGAATGAATCACCTAGTGATGTCCCAGTGCAGGGTTGAAACATACAATGATGTCACAGTACAGGAGGACGCTCACAGTGATTTCACAGCTCATGGATGAATCACACTGATAACACAGTGCAGGGGTGAATCACGTAGTGATGTCACAGTCCAGGGTTGAAGCACACAGTGATGTCACAGTCCAGGGTTGAAGCAAACAGTGATGTCACAGTACTGCACATGAATAGTAACACTCAGTCATGGTTGGGATATTACACACAGTGGTTGAACTTAGAATAACACACATCACAGCACAGATAATAAACGCAGCCTACTGTAAGGGTAATACACACACTGATAATTCGGGAAGGATATGATAAATACGGGATATCTTAGGTGGCAGAGAAGCTGTTTTGCGTCAGGTCCTGAGGACCAGTTGTGACTGTAATACTTGCTCCCCTATTGTTACTCTATTTTTTGAGGCAATGTATAGAAGAAAACTGAGGTTCAACAAGGTTTTTGAAGAAAAAGGAATCTCTGCTTTTTTGTTTAACCAGAAATGTTATACATGACATAAGTTGTAACCTAACTCTGATCTAGGATATTAGACATTCTGCATCTACAAGCTCCTGCTATGTAAATTACGTACTGGACACGATGCTTTGGCTATGTGGCACACTAACATGTACTGTTGGTATGTGTCAATATACTGTACCGTCTTGTCAAAGCACATTGTGTATTCTTCACCTTCAATATAGGTGTGATTTCTATATTTCAAAGTCTTCTTGTTACCAGCCATTGTTATTGGTCAGCTATGTGTGATGCCAGGGGACACTGCCTTCTAAACTTATTAATGGGGCCAACCTGTTAAAAGAGAAAGCAGGAGAATTAGAGAGATAACTTACCAAACACTAAGTCATGAACATGGCATCCCAGGTTCGCCCCTGGCTAATCTGTTTATGGTTTCTTGGGAACAGTCCACCATATTCCGACAGTATTTTTTTGTTGGCAACTTTCAGAATGGAAACTGTATGCCTTCATTGGAAAATAAATAGCAACACGGTTAACCTAACGTTTGGTCCACATGTGAGCAACAAGAGCGTAGTTTCTAGATAATGTCAATTACAATGGCAGATTTAAAATTAATATGCAGTACTCACCAGAAATCAATTGCGAGGAATAGTTACATTCTGTACTCTAGTTTTCATCTTCCGAGATCTCTAGCTAATATACCGGTTAGCCTTTTTCGACGTCTAAAAATTTGTACACAGTCACATCAATTTGAAAAAAAAAACAAAGACAATGTCAGATCAGTGTTTACCGACCAATAGGTAAAAATGACCACAAGGGACATATAAATCTGGTCACGCCTGTTGTGGAACTTGTAAGTTCATTGGCAATACAAAAACAGCTATATCAACTACCAGAGAAGCCACCAAATCTTTTATTTTAATGCCCAGGGGCGTACTGGGAACTTAAAGTGGCCCTGAAAAAAATACTAAAAGTGGCCCCGTTTTGTAGTCTGATCCAAATTGATGGAAGGCAGGGCCAGCAATACCATATTGTGGCACATTATACCACCCCAACAGAGCCAAATACCACAGTCCATCGCAAAATACTGCCAGCAGCACAAAATACATCCCCAAAAACTTCCACTGGCCGGCTGTGAGGAGCGCTCAGGCGGCACTCTGGGCATCGGCCCACCGGGAAATTTCCCTGTGAGGTCTATGGCCGATCCTCCCCTGCCTAAAGATGTAGTGTATGTCATCACATGTAGTGAATGCAATATACAACATGTGGGCAGCACAGTGAGCATTTTACAAAAGAACCCGGATTAACTCATGAGGAGATAAATGTCTCAGATGCAGAAATCAGCATTGAATGTGGCATCTGAGGGATTGCGGGCGGGACAATCGCATTCCCCGTCATTGCGGTGAAGCTGCTGAATCAAATTTTTCAAAACTTCACTGATCTCTAATGTCAGGTTTAAAAAAAAAAGAGTATAAACCTATTGGAGGAGAAGATTGGGGGTATAAAGTGACAGCTTGAGAAATATTTTGGATACTAAATGTAGATACTAGATTCCTTGTGGGCATGAATAAACGAAGAGATGTCATATATTTTTTTGGAATGAATGTCCACACTGACGATTTGTTATGTGAGATACCTCAGATATGTTGGTCATATATTATATGAACAGGTGTTTATGAATACCAGAGCAGCTCTGAGGTAAGTGCACATAAATAATTTGATGACCAGAGTAGCTCTGAAGTAGGTGTACATAGAGTGAAATATGTTAAAGGGGTTATCCCATCTTTGACAATGGGGGCATATCGCTAGGATATGCCCCCATTGCACCCAGCGGTGGGACCCGCACCTATATTGAGAACGAAGCAGGGGAGCTCTGAGCCTGGAGGACCCTGGGTTTCCCGGGGTCCGACCACCACCAGCGCTCGGCTATTTACGGCGGCAGCATAGAAATGAATGGGAGCGGTGGCCGCGCAAGTGCGGTGTGCTCCCATTCGTTTCTAAGAGCGCTGCGAGGGGGCTGCGCCTGGCGGTGGCAGAAGATGGGATAACCCCTTTAATGATGTGATCGACACCTGTGAAATTTATAGTGGGGTATAAGATAACTGGCATAGAGAAAACTATTATGCCATAAGTAAGGACAAGTCTTACTGTGTCTGAAACGCGTAGGTTTGTTTGTTTTTATCCTATTGTACAAGATGTTTTTAATGCATTTACAATAAAGGATTCATTTTTTAAGGAGTGGTGGAGAAATCACTTTTTTTTTTACATTGAAATTCCATGTCGGTGCTGGTCTCCAGTTCAGGAACTCTCCGTGCACCTGAGGTGGATGTTACAAGTTAATGACAGAAGTTGTGAACGAATCTTATTTTTTTTCTGTTAATAGAAAAGATTATAACTTGACATTGGCATTTATTACGCCATGACAAAATTATAGGCCCCATCTTGCCCAACAGTCCTTCGATAATGTACACAAAAGCGCCCAACCTAGGCTTAAATGTTGCCCTCTCAAAAACCCAAAGATCAAAAAGACTAGTATTTCATCTTGGATGTCATCAAAAGACTTCTACAGGTGTGTCATCTGTAGTAATTCTAAAACTACTACATTTCCTAGAAAGACTTCAGTAGTATGCTTGGATCAATCCACTAACAATAATTTTGAAAGGAAAATAGAAGAATGCCAATAATGTTATATGTTAATATTTATTTAATACAATGCCCATGTAAAAAGCAATATATTGGCAGGACCTCACAAACCCTGAAAACGAGAATATCAGACCATATCTATAATAGTGTTGAGCGAGCACCTCTGTGCTCGTATGTTCGGGTGCTCTGGCCGAGCACTAGGGGTTGCTCGAGTGCTCGGTCGAGCACCCGAGCATAATGTTAGTCAATGGGACTAAACCAGGCCCCCCCCCGCTCGGAAGAGGGGAGGGTGTCTGGTTAATAGAAAAAGGTCAGAATCATGACTTCTCCTCTTTTACTCCTTTCACTCGTAAAAGTATGCAAATTAACTGAATTTATATGCATTAGCGCACAATGCGTACGCATTAGCGTACAAAATGCGCACGCATTAGCATACAAATTCACACGCATTAGCATACAAATTCGTATGCATTAGCGTACAAATCAACATTACAGTGCGGGGAAGAGACTCGAGCATTGCGCTCGAGTACACTCGGTGTTCGGCCGAACACCGAGCGGACCCGAGCGTAGGCATGCTCGGCCGAACAGCGAGTTCGGCCGAGCATGCTCGCTCAACACTAATCTATAATATTAAAACTGGATATGAAAAACAAACTCTATCTCAACATTTTAAACAATGTCACAGTTGTGATCCTACAGGACTCACATTTGTGGTTCTACAGAAGGTAAATGAAAAGTGGCGCGGAGGCGACCACTTTATGTTGACGGCATGAGCAGAATCTAGAAAGAGCTTACAATTTGAGACGCTGGTGCCCGGTGGACTAAATGCAGATTTTGAATTGGGTTCCTAGATTTAATGGTCTGAGGGGCCCCTCCTCAACGGACCTTCAGGAGCCAGGCCGTGTTATCAGCACACTGATAGACCCTTTGGATGGGGCTCCTACCCACTATATCATCATTCCATTATGCAATTTCATCATGTAATCTGATTATGCATCAGAACTAGCCATTGACTTCCCCATAACCTCTCTAACCATCCACATTACACTGCAGCCACTATTCCTTTACCAATGCAAAATTACTGCAAACTGTATTTTTAGATACCTGTATCTTTTAGTATTTTA
The DNA here is from genome assembly GCA_900303285.1 of Rhinella marina. NCBI lineage: Eukaryota > Metazoa > Chordata > Amphibia > Anura > Bufonidae > Rhinella > Rhinella marina. Next base: position 27,509 of record ONZH01023213.1, read on the forward strand.
TTTTAATGTTCATTTATCTTATTTCTATGTAAGTGATGATATATGTTGTATCATTGCTGCTATATTTATTTTTTTAGGCATTTATAATTCTACTGTGTTCAAAATTATCTCAACTCGCACAACCTTGAACAATGTGACTAACATGAACAACATACATGAGGGACAGGGTAATCCACTCAAGAGTGACTTACCAAGTAGTGACTGGTCTGTATAAAGCCTCATTTACACGTGATACTATTGGGGAATTGAGTATATACTATATACCCCTGTTCCTATAGTATATACAGTGAGAGCCCCACGGGATAATCTAGACCAGGATTGCATCCTATTAATATACCATATTTTTCGCTTTATAAGATGCAACCTTTCATAAGACACACCCCAGATTTTAGAGTAGGAAAATGAGAAAAAAAATATTTTTCATCACACCTCATATCAGACTCCCCCATAATGTTCAGGACATCACATCAGACCCCCATATCAGCCCTCCATGTCAGAACCCCATCAGCCCTCCATGTCAGACCCCCATCAGACCTTAGATCAGCCCATCAGCCCCCATATCAGCCCACTCTGCCCCCATATCAAACCTCAGATCAGCCCACTGTGCCCCCATATCAGTCCACTGTGCCCCATCAGACCTTAGATCAGCCCATCAGCCCCCATATCAGCCTACTGTGCCCCCATATCAGCTCACTCTGCCCCCATCAGACCTCAGATCAGCCCCCATATCAGCCCACTCTAACCCCTTCAGACCTCAGATTAGCCCATCAGCCCCATATCAGCCCACTGTGCCTCCATCAGACCTCAGATCAGCCCACTGTGCCCCCATATCAGCCCACTGTGCCCCCATATCAGCCTTCAGATCAGCACCCATATCAGCCCACTGTGCCTTCATCAGACCTCAGATCAGCCCATCAGCCCCCATATCAGCCTACTGTGCCCCCATATCAGCTCACTGTGCCCCATCAGACCTCAGATCAGCCCCCATGTCAGCCCACTCTAACCCCTTCAGACCTCAGATCAGCCTATCAGCCCACTGTGCCCCCATATCAGCCTACTGTGCCCCCATCAGACCTCAGATTAGCCCATCAGCCCCCATATCAGCCCACTGTGCCTCCATCAGACCTCAGATCAGCCCACTGTGCCCCCATATCAGCCCACTGTGCCCCCATATCAGCCTTCAGATCAGCACCCATATCAGCCCACTGTGCCCCCATCAGACCTCAGATCAGCCCATCAGCCCCCATATCAGCCTACTGTGCCCCCATATCAGCTCACTCTGCCCCCATCAGACCTCAGATCAGCCCCCATATCAGCCCACTCTAACCCCTCAGCCTATCAGCCCACTGTGCCCCCATATCAGCCCACTGTGCCCCCATCAGACCTCAGATTAGCCCATCAGCCCCCATATCAGCCCACTGTGCCTCCATCAGACCTCAGATAAGCCCACTGTGCCCCCATATCAGCCCACTGTGCCCCCATATCAGCCTTCAGATCAGCACCCATATCAGCCCACTGTGCCTCCATCAGACCTCAGATCAGCCCACTGTGCCGACATATTAGCCCACTGTCCCATCAGACCTTTTATTTTATCCTTATGGGGCTGGGTGGGCTGATCTGAGGTCTGATGGGGGCACAGTAGGCTAATATGGGGGCTGATGGGCTGATCTGAGGTCTGATGGGGTTAAAGTCGGCTAATATGGGCGCTGATGGGCTGATCTGAGGTCTGATGGGGGTAGAGTCGGCTGATATTGGGGGCACAGTGGGCTGATATGGGGGCATAGTGGGCCGATCTGAGGTGGGATTATCTGAGGTCTCATAGAGGCGGAGTGGGCTGATATGGGGGCACAGTGGGGTGATATGGGGACTGATCTGAGGTCTGATGGAGGTCCCGGCACCTACCGTAGTACATACTAGTGAGCGCTTCCATAATGGAAGCGCTCACTTGTATTCGCTTTATAAGACGCACGGCAATTTTCCCCCTACTTTTGGGGGGAAAAAAGTACGTCTTATAAAAGGAAAAATACGGTAATAAGCAACAAAAATATGCATAAAATCTTATATACATTTGTATATTTATGCTTTTATAACAATTTATTTATATGTTATATATGTTGATTTGAGTAGGTACATCTCTATTGAACTGTCTTCTAATAAAATTTCCTACTATGTCTCAAAGTGCCAGAATTTGAGGAATTTCTGCCTTTGTTTGTTAGTTCGCCTTTAGTATTATAACTGTTGGATACTCAGCTAGCTCAAGCACCCAAGTTTCTTCCATACATTGATATAGGTGAGCCGCCTCACCTGCGTTCGAATTACAACTCAGAGGTAGTACAAAGCCATCATACTGTTATGTGCATGAGGCTGGACATGAATGTACCCTTTTTATCACCCTATCATTTTTAGGTCCACTCACATGACACCCACACGATTGATTGTGTGGCCGCGTTTCTACAGAAACATAGAAAAGATGGTGTGCAGTGATTAAGTGGTTAAAACGAAAACGCTTCACAGCAACACTAAAAGGGACTGTCTTCCTGGAGGCTCTCTTCCCTATCACAAGGATGCCTGCTTTGTATGCTGCCAACCTAAATGAAATAAGATGCAATACTTAATATATCGGAATATCATAAATCACACACACATTACTATTTTACTAAATTGTACACAAGAGGATCAACATCCAGCTATGTACCACCATACACAACTGCGTTCCGAAATCACTGATTTGCAACATATATTCCAACAATGTAACTATCATTGGTACCAGGTGCAAGACAATAAGCCCAAAACGCCATCAGGGATTAAAATGTACACCAAATGGGTCGCAGAAATTGCATCTTGATGATCTAAAGGGGCTAAATGATATCTGCGCACCTGAGGCTCAATGATAAGTCTGTGGATGACCCACAAAAAGCAGCCTGTACTGTGCGCCACATTAAAATTTAAGGCTTATTAAACTTGGCTTTCTATGTTACTACTTCTACCCAAACCTAATACTAATCATACAGACTGTGTAATTATAGAAAAGTGAGGGAACTGAATAATTACTGTAATTTCTCAGTATTCGTGGTCCCGCAAACCCTAAAACTTGCTTAACTTGTTTACATGTTTTCTTCTGCACTCTAAAACATACCAATATGTTAGATATATATATATATAGGAATCGGTAAATGAATCGCTATAAAATAGTTATCCAAAACTATCTTAATCCAGCCGCCAGCCCCAAATTACAATTTATTTCAAAATGCAAAGACTGTGCTGTTTAAGTTCAGAAGTGTTTATAATCTGGTGAGTCTTCAGTAGAGGGTGATGTAGGGCAGGTCCTCCAGAGCAAGATACTTTTTTGTGTGCTCTCCACTATGGCCAAGAGATGAGGATCCTGAACAAGAACCCCCCTCAGGGAAGTATTAACTGTGGATTTTTTAACCTGGACCACCACTATAACCTCTTAGGTACCAGGCCCACTTTTAGTTTTGCAGTTTAGTTTTTTCCTCCTCACGTTCCAATAGCCATAACTTTTATATTTTTCCAATTCACATAGCCATATGAGGGCTTTTTTAACTGGATAAGATGCAATTTTTAATGGCATCATTTAATTTAACATGTCTGTTATTGGAAAACAGGAAAAAAATCTTTATGGGGTTAAATTGTTAAAAAAAAACGATTCCACCAAGATTTTTGGGGTTTTGACATCACAGCGTTCACTGTACGCTAAAATGACATGTCGTCCTTTTTCTGCGGCTCAATATAAATCCAGCGAAACCAAAATTGTATAGGTTTTTTTTGTTTTACTACTTTAAAAAAATAAAAACTTTTCTCTGCATTGCCATTTTCTGACAGTCATAACGTTATATATTTCCATCCACAGAGATGTATGAGGGCTTGTTTTTTGTGGGGTGAACTGTAGTTTTTATTGGTACCATTTTTGTGGTACGTATGACTTTTTGATCACCATTATTTATCTTTTTTTGGGAGGGGGGAAAGGTTGGCGAATTGTTTGGTTTTCATTTTTTCCCATTACGCTGTTCACAGAAATGTTTTTATTTATTTTTTAATAGTTCAGACATTTTCGGACATGGTGATACCTGACATGTTTATTTTTTTTACTGTTAATATATTTTTATATGTAAAATTGGGAAAGGGGATGATTTAAACTTGTTATATTTTGATGTTTTTTTAAATTTTTAAAAACTTTTTATTTAACCCCTTCCCGACCAGCGCCGTACATGTATGGCGCTGCGGGAAGTGACTTCCCAACCAGCACCGTAGTGCTATGGCGCACTGATCGGGCAGGTGCAGGAGCTGTGCCCGCCCGATCAGCTGCGGGGGACCGGCTGTGCCCAGTAGCCGGACCCCTGCTGTATGCACCAGAATCAGTGAAAACAACGATGTCGGTGCATTAACCCTCGATGTGCCGCGGCACGTGCGATGTCTGTGGTGGGAGGGAGAGGCCATCGGGTCCCCGCGCTGCTGTGACAGGGACCCGATGGCAGGGAAGGCAGCCCGATGCCTTCTTTGGGCATCGTGGCTGCCTTCTACGGAAGCCTGTGAGATCCAGCCCCCTGGATCTCACAGGCAGGAAGCTGTAAGTGTATTACACTGTGTACAGAAGTAGTGTAATGCATTGTAAAGGGGATCAAACCCCCAAAAGTTAAAAAAAGTGTGAAACAAAGTTAAAAAATAAAGTTTAAAAAAATAAAAGTTTCAAATAAAAAAAAAACGCCCTTTCCCCAAAATAAAGTTTTAAAAAATTGTAAAAAAAAAGGGATAAAAAGAAAAGTAGTCATATTAGGTATTGCTGCGTCCATATCGACCGGTTCTATAAAAATATCACATGATTGACGGCAGTAAAAAAAAAAAACAGTGCCGAAACAGCCATTTATTGGTCACCTACCCTCACAAAAAGTGTAATAGCAGGCGATCAAAAAGACATATTTACCCCAAAATGGTACCATTTAAACCGCCATCTCATCCCGCAAAAAATGAGACCCTAGCTGAGACAATCGCCCAAAAAAAAAAAAAAATATGGCTCTCAGAAAATGACAGTACAAAAATTAGATTTAATTCGGTTCAAAAATGCATCTAATGTGTAATACTTAACAAAAATAAAAATGTCAGACATATTAGGTATTGCCGTGTCCGTAACAACCTGCTCTATAAAAATATCACATGATTTGCCCCTTCAGGTGAAGGCTGTAAAAAAAAATTTTTAAACTATGCAAAACAGCCATTTTTTTGTCACCTTGCCTCACAAAAAGTGTAACACCAAGCGATCAAAAAGTCTTGTGTACCCCAAAATGGTACCAATGAAACAGTCACCTCATCCCGCAAAGAATTACCCCCCACACAAGACAATAACTCAAAAAATAAAAACCAAAGGCAGGCGCAAACTAATCCATTAAAATCTGTGCTGCAAATTCCATATGGCGCTCCTTCATTTCTGAGTCCTGCCATGCGTTCCCACAGCAGTTTACCACCACATAAGGGGTGTTGCCGTATTCAGGAGAAAATGGGGAACAAATTATGGGGTGCTTTTCTCCTGTTAGCCCTTGTGAAAAATTTGGGGCTACAGCAACATTTTATTGGAAGAAATGAAACTTTTCATTTTCACAGCCAAGTGTTTACCAAATTCCGTAAAACGCTTAGGGGGTCAAAGTGGTCAGTACACCCCTTAATATATTCTTTAAATGGTATAGTTTCCAAAATGGGGTCACTTTTTGAGGGTTTCTGCTCTAGGGGTACGTCAGGGTCTCTCAATTACAAAATGGTGCCTAAAAACCATTCTAGCAAAATCTGCCTCAAAAATCTGTATGGCGCTCCTTTCCTTCTGACCACTGCCACATGCCCATAAAGCAGTTTACCACCACATATGGGACATTTCCGTAAAACTACAGAATCAGAGTAATGTATATTGAGGTTTAGTTTGCTCTTATCCCTTGCTGTGTTGCAAGAAAAAATTGATTAACATGAAAAATCTGCATAAAAATGAAATTTTGAAATTTCGCCTCCATTTTCCTTTAATTCTTGTAGAACACATAAAGGGTTAAAAAAGTTTGTAACATCAGTTTTACATCATTTGAGGGGTGTAATTTCTAAAATGGGGTAATTTATGGGTGGTTTCCATTACGTAAGCCGCTCAAAATCACTTTATATCTGAATTGGTGCTTAAAAAAATGGTTTTGGAAATTTTGTTGAAAATTTGAAAAATGGCTTCTAAACTTCTAAGCTTTCTCACGTCCTACAAAAGTAAAATGACATTTATAAAATGATGTCAACATAAAGTAGACATATGGGGAATGAAAAATAATAACTATTTTTGGAGGTATTACTATGTATTTTGAAAGTAGAGAAATTGAAATTTGGAAATTTGCACATTTTTCGAAATTTTTGCTAAATTTGGTATTTTTTTATAAATAAAAATGAAATATTTTGCCACAAATTTACTACTGTCGTGAAGCACAATATGTGACGAGAAAACAATCTCAGAATGGCCTGGATAAGTAAAAGTGTTCCAAAGTTATTACCACATAAAGTGACACATGTCAGATTAGCAAAAAATGGCCTGGGCAGGAAGGTGAAAACAGGCCAGAGGTAGATAGAAGGGGTTAATAACTATTAGCCCCATTAGGGGGCTAGAACCTAGGATCTTTTGATCCCTTGTCCTATTCACCCTAATAGAGCTCTATTAGAGTGAATAGGATTTTTACACTGTCCCTGCTGCACTGTGCTTCGTGCACACCGCAGCATGGAGCTTACCATGGCAGCCATGGAAGGCTTCAGAAGCATCCAGGCTGCCGTGGTAACCGATCAGAGTCCTGCAATTAAACTGCAGGGGCTCCAGTCAGAAGGCAGAGGGAGCCTTGTACTTTGGAGATCATTGTTAAGAGGGTGAGGTGCTGTGGATGTTATTGTTTAGGGGGCGTGTCTCTGGGGAGGTCAGTGTTAAAGAGAATCTTTCACCTGTTTTTCACCAATATAACGAAGAGCACTGCACCACAGAAGAGAACAGACACATCCCAGACCTGTGTGCACTGTGTGTCTGTATTACATGTCCAGGAAAAGCACTTTTATTCTGCAGGAAAACAGCTCCCAAGTGCCCGGCTCTGCTGCTGCAGGTGCCCAAAGCAAACCAGACTGAAGAGGGGAGGGTTGCTTTAGCTGCTCATATCTTGGGATTGGTAGCAGATAGTAAAATGGTTCTGACCTTCTTTGAAAGCTGGCATTTCAAGCTTTCAAATGGTACCAAATCAGTATTATATCCAGCATATCAGAAGATATAGCTGTTAGAAATAGAGTTGGGAGGCTGTTTTTAGTTTCACTTTCAGCTGGGCACTTGGGAGCTGTTTTCTACCAGAATAAAGGTGCTTTTCCTGGACATGTAATATAGACACACAGGTATGTCTGGGATGTGTCTGCAATCTTCTGTGGGGCACTGCTCTTAGTTATATAGGTGATAAACAGGTGAAAGACTCCATTTAAGGGGTGGGCTGCTATGGGGTTCAGTGTTAAGGGGCAGTGTGCTATGGAGAACACTGTTATGGGGGCAAGTGTGAAGGTCACAGTTAATGGGGTGGGGCACTATGGATGCTTGTGGTCACTTGTACAGTCTGCATTATCCCTTCTGTGCAGTATTATTTCTGTTCTGGGACATCATATGTGCATTATACTTGCACGTGACATCACTGTATAATTCCAGTGTTGTAATATCACTAGATTAATAGATTATCTAGAGTAGATTACCCCGTACTGTAACATCACTGTGTTTAATGGCAATATTGTGATATCAGTGTGTCGACTGTCGCTATACTATGACCTCACTGTGCACATTATTTCATTATTTTGCATTATCCCTATACTGTGGTAGAACTGTGCATCATCCTTGTACTATGACATCACTGTGTGCCATATCCCTGTGCACTAAGGAGACCAATCCTCAGTTATTTTTAACATGTTGCTGAAAGTATTCATGTGGCCCCACATTTTACGAAGGGGCCAAATGATTAATTGTTACACCCCTGATTAAACATGATATATGGTTGGTGAGGGCCCTATTACAGATTTGGCAGAGACCCAGAAATTTCAAGCTACACCTAGACTTGTATTTATTACCACGATTGCTTTTCTTTACCGGCTGAATTTTCCAGAATACAAGTACTTTTCCTATTCTCCAAAACACTAAAAACAATTGCTATACAAAGCCTCTCGGCAAGCTTGTTCTGCAGCACCTAGCAGCGCCTACAATCAGAAACTGTTCAGATGCATTAAGTGCAATGTGAAAATGCAGGAAAATGTGGATTCCTTTCCAAACGGGTTGAAATAGCACGCCTATATTTATATCTAGAAAAGTCATCAAAAATTGCATATTGTGCCCTTAATGTGCATCATACTTAGTGTGAACCTTTCATTAGTCTGCTGAAAAAAAGACCACACATTCAATAATTTGAAGCAAAAGGTTAATGGTGTTATTACAACTATTATGCCTTTTAAAATCATTATCCTCTTGTATGTTGTATGTGTGGATTACCTTCACCTTTCTCTGAACCCACTTTACCAGCTGTTTGCCTCAGCCATAAAGTTTTCTGAACATCATCCAAGGGATAGGATAAATGCCACGTTTTATCAATCAAGCCTTGGGGGATATTCAGCTTCCCAGAACCCGAGGACTATGAGGAGCTCATTGCAAAGTTCCTATTTTGATTTTTAAATTGGTCATCAGTGAAATCCTTACTTAATGTCAACGCACAAAATGATGCATAGGAAAGAAGACCGAGGAAGTGATGTGTGCAGCAGAAGTTGTCCGGGCCTGGGCTGGAGCACGCTTTCAATCTAGTTTTCTAATCATAATTTCAGGAAGCGCATGCTCTTATGTGCTTTGTTAACATTCAAGATCATCTAAGTTATCTGACACAAAATAGGTACACATGAAGAATTTGTTATTTGCACCCTACAGTATTAATAACAAGGAGGTACAGATACTGGTGGTTGCTCTAACACTTCCTTCAGTGAATCAGTTTGGTGTGTACATCTATGACACCCAAGGAACAATAACCATACCAGACATCCATTTGGGGATGCTGTACCTATCTACCTATGCTGTACCAAGACATGAGAATGGTTCCCAGAATATATGTGGCCACTCAGTCAGCTCTCGGTCTCTAAATGAAAAACCACCTCCTTAAGAGCAATATTGGTACAGCTGCATTTCACAGTTGGCTTGCTAGCTGGTGGTGCTTGGTCCAGTGTCAATCCCACAATGAAAATTGTCTTCTCCAGCACTTACATACAATAGCACTTCATTCCTGGAACATGTAATATCTGTCTCTTATTCCCAGGACCCATGGTTACAATGGTCCGGATTATACCCTATCTCAACCTAGCTGATTACTCTCTCTTCCATGAACAAAGGAAAGCATCAATTTTCGATAGACCTCATCTCCCTCACAGGGGTCAGCACTCTATATCAGCTGTATTGGCCCCTTGTTCTCTGTATGAGGAAACTGGTCAATATCATAGGGTTAAACTCAACACCAATGCATGTGCCCAACCACTCTTTGTTGATAAACCCAGTCCCAGAGTCCCAGCTCCTCCGTCTATCCCCAAGAGAACAATTGCACAATGCTTCCATTACAACTCTCTTTATAGTCACCACAAGGTTCCCAACTGCAATGGTTGTCAATAGGGACAATTGTAGCATCAACCATTTAATTCCCTTGATATTTACCTGATGCAGCAAGAGATGGCAGAAGAATAGTTTCCAGATCTTGCTGGCCACCCTGTAGTTGTGGGACCCACACAGAGAAGTCCCATGGAGGAGTAGGTGGAGGATCCAAAATGATTATGACGACAACACCTGAAAGGATAACCAATCATCTCAGTGGGGGGCTAAGCCGGAAAGAACTGGGTCCTCAGGCATTCTGGCAGGAATGGCAAGGTGTATGCTTAATTGCTTTATGTATGATCATGTGTATTGTTCACATGAAGCAGCCGCCGCTACTACTACCCCAACACAGCCAACAAACACATCTAATGCCCTGCCTGTTCCAAGTTGTGCTGCTACTGCATCTTCATAACAAGCACTGTTTCCTCTGACAATTAACACTTATGTGTGTATAAATACAGGCAAACATTCTGCCCCCGTTAACACATAATTTTTGTGCATAACAAGCCACTGTTTATTCTGATATTAAAGTGTGTGTGTATGTGTTTCAGGGGTCTGCCCCCATTAAGGCATAATTTTGGACACTTGGTCCCAACCAGGCACTAATGTTTCCATATAATACTGTGTGTGTTAACGCACCATAAGGTACCATTTTTGGCAGACTTCTGTGTGAAAAAGCATAACACACGATGGTGCAATGTGTTTTTAAACATGCTGTTTGTTAACATCGTCAACCATGCGTTTACCTATAGCTATATGTTTTAGTGTAACTCTGACAGTATTTGCTATTGTTGTCATTGTGTTAAAGAGCAAAAATGTGTAAAAAATTTAAAAAGATAATGAAGATAAAAAAAAACTTGAAAGCCTAAGAGACCTCAGACTGTCATATACCAATTTTCAGGCCAATTGGAACATATTTGATTTGACCATTAATCAATTTTTTTTTTAATTCACCAAATCAGATGCAAAATACATTTCAAGAAGTTAGTACAGTGTTTGCACACATTTAGTCCAAAACATGGGATTGAAAGTAGAATTTGGACATTAAAATACCTCAGGTTGCAAGTCCACATCAAGGTTCTCATTCTCTTGTGAGTTCCTACCCTAACTAAACAACAACAGGAAAACTAACTAGAAAAATCTGTAAAATAAAGTGTCCAGTGTTCAGATCAAATCAGCAACTGCAATGAATAGCATCCATCTGCAAAGGAACTGCTGAATTAGTCTGCATAGGTTTGATACTCCATGTCATCCATGCAGGGTCTGGTCCAAAGTGACAGTTAAGGAGGTCACATATTGGTCCAGGTCAGCAACCAATAAAGCATTGTGAGTCCTGGTGAAGTCGTGCAAGACTACACAGGCCTGAATCACCAGGGTAACATTGTCCGGATTCATCTGTAGGGATGTCATGAACACCTTCCACTTGGTCAAAAGTATTCTAAAAATGTACTCCACATACCAAGGGGAGGATTGGGAACTTAAAGTGGCCCTGAAAAACCCCAGGTTGTAGGAGGGACTAAACTAATAGAAGACAGGGTAACATAAGTAGGCAGGGGCAACACAAGAAGGCAGGGACAACAGAAGTAGACAGGGCCAGCAATACCTTAGTGCAGCACAAAGTACTGCCCCAGTAGAATCAAATACCACAGTGCAGGACAAAATACTGCCAACCTCTCTACAGTATTCAACTGCATCAATATCCTGTGGATGGTAATACAGTTAAAGGGGTTGTCCAAGTTATATTTATTGATGACTTATCCTCTGGATAGGTCATCAATATCAGTTCGGCGGGGGTCCGACACCCGGCACCCCCGCCAATCAACTGTTTGAAGAGGAGGCGCACGCCGTACCAGCGCTGCCTCCGCTTCATTGTTTACCTGCTCGCCGTAACATCCGCAGCAATGAGCAGGTGTAATTACACCTAACCATCCTATTCATTTCAATGGGGCGGGTCGCTGCTATACAAGTGTATGGGAACGAGCCCTCCCATTGAAATGAATGGAGCGGCTTGGGTGTAATTACACCTGCTCACCACTGCGCATGTTACGGCGAGCAGGTAAACAATGAAGAGTAGGCAGCGCTGTTACGGCCTGAGGATAGGTCATCAATAAATATAACTTGGACAACCCCTTTAAGTTCAGGAGTGCATCTAAAACTAGGTTTGGACACAATAATAGTCATTATGGTTATTATCCAGTTTACATAAACATAAAGATAAACGATAAGTGATAAAACTATCATTTATCACTAATCGAAAGTAATTTTGCAAACAGATTACTACAGTTACTTATCTGACATTTACAGTACAATACATATGTATATCACTAAATGTGTTAAAAATTGGTGGTATAATAATGATAATTGTACTGATGAAAATGTTTGATGCTTGTGAAAATCAGTTTTTCATCCATGGTTCGAAAAAGTGCTACTTGTAAATGGGATTTTAATATTAATGCTTTCATTTGTCTTCAACATCAGTAATAGGGATGACCTATCCTGATCCTGATATAGGGGCAGACTGGAAACTTAAACTGGCCCTGGAAGAAATCCCTAAAAGTGTCTCCATGTTACAGGGGAGTCTAAATTGACAGGAGGTGGGACAAAAGAAGTAGGCAGGGCCAGTAATGTCTTCATGCAGCACAAAATACTGCTGCCCCCACTGCAGTATTCCACTGTCTTGAGGATGGCAATATAGCCACCTGCCAGGTGTATAAATATCTACTGCTTTTAGCACCAATTAATGCTGACTGCATCAGATCGTTATGTACTCGGCCGATTATTTACTAATCTGTAAACAAATGGAAACACAAATTTATGTGAGACTCTTTACCCACTAAATATGCTGGATTAATCACTAGCAGAAACTAGTCTGGGCTCCACAAGGCATCTGGCTCTCGCGGCTTTTAGAATAGGGACGTCTAGGGTGTAACAGGGTTATTGAGTACGGTGCTCTTCAGGAGAGTGCAGGGACTCACACTGTAGGGACAGTTAAGGATTTCTTTTGAATATTTCATCCTTGCCTGGGTAAGGAGAGCAGGGTTACTGAGTATGGTGCTCTTCAGGAGAGTGCAGGGACTCGCACTGTATGTACAGTTAAGGATTTCTTTTGAATATTTCATCCTTGCCTGCCGCTTTTAGATATCATGTAAACAAAAGAATCGGTGACCTTCCATACTTGGACTGTGGGCATCTTAGGAAGCTCTGGGGCAAGACCACCAGATCAAATATTAAGAAATGCCACTGGATTAATAGAACACAAAATCATTCGAACAACATCTACATTGAGACCTTTATACGAACAAAGAAGTGGCAGGGGGAGTTTCCATCTGGGTATATCAGACTGGTCTGCCTTAAACTGTTCTACGTCTTTTTGTTGTGATGGCTTGTCTCTAGGGATTGCACGAATACTAGATATCACAGTACTTGACCTCAGTTGGTGACAGTAGCTCTGATCTGGCTGACATTGACATATCTTTGTATTATTCAAAATCAGATTAATTAAAAGTTATGTTTTAGATGGTATCCTGTTAGTGATAGACAAATTGTTTTGATGCCATTAATTTTTATTTAGTACTTTCCTGACCACAATTTGTTGCTCATTTCAAAAATGTTATCAGAAAGTGGTCAACCCCTTTAAAATTATCATGCTAAACCCACACCTGCCAATTCAACGATATGTCCTCTTTTCTACCCACTCAATTTGTAATACTCTGGCTCGCCTAGTGCATTCTTTTTCCTAAGAGATGTATCAGGACATTGGAGGGTTGGTTTTTAAAGGGGTTGACTGACCAACCAGTTACATTAAGTATAGGCATGGGGGCCTCGGCAGTCACCTGTGCAACAATGACAAATCACTGCAGAGGCTCATTGATCACATGCTGTTCTTCCTCACATAACTGCTGCTGCCATTGATTGGCTGCAGTGGTCACATGAATGGGAATGGCAAGTCATCATTTCCAGTCTGTTGGAGACCAGAAATGGTGGGGATGGGAGCTGCAGTACTGGAATGGCTTTCATTATGTGAGAGACTCTTTTTGAATCTCCTTAGTTCTCTTGACACGTCCCTATGAAAAAACAATGCTGTAGCATTTTTACTTAAAACTCTGCAGTTCCTCTATTATTAGTCCAGGAACAAGTACAATATAATTAATACAGCATAATTATACGATAAGTCAACATTTTATGCACTTATATATCTTTGAAAAACAGTTTAAAGGTGTAAAATCCTTCCAGATTTGATGCAGAAATTTCCACAGTTAAAACAAAAACACGTGTTTTTTAATGTGTTAAATGAGAATGTTTCTTGTTTGAAAAGTGCTTCAAATGTAACCTACTTTGAGTTTCTGTTAGTCATACAGCATCATTCAGTTGTTCTAATGTTTATGAAAGTTTTATCTGAATACAGTGCTCGCACCTTGGTCATAAGATTATGTGCTGTAGTCTGTCTTTTATTCAGGCAGCCTCTATAGAACCATTTTATTCGGGCTGAGCAATTCTTTTAGAACAATACAACAGAGCGTAGGCTGAACAATGCCTGAACACAGTGGATATTTTGCAAGCCGTATGATGGCAGCACAGAGCAAGGACATCTAACAATGTCTACACTGTCTGTCGTGGTAAGCAGTTGTCTCATGGGATAACACAGGAAAGCAGTACTGTCTGATTTCTCAGAAAGCAGCACAATCACTAAATAGAAAGGGGTGATACCGACTGTCACAAGTAGAGAAGTCAGCGCTCTCAAGCTGAAAAGGTCGAACTGTGCTCCATACACTTATTGAAAAAGAATTTTATTTTCAAGATTGCATATGATGAATATGAAGACTGCTTCCATGTCACAGGGTGGGTTTCTTCATGTTATTTGTATTAGCAAAGGGGTGAAATATCGATATGAAAAAGGGACAGCGTTAAAAGGGTTGTCTGGCAACTTAAATTTGTTTAAAAAATGTTCAAAATGTTGTAAAATAATTAAAAAAATAATATTCACCCTAGACCTGTTTCACACTTGTGTCATGGCTTTCCGGTTTTGAGATCCTTCAGAGAATCTCAAAACTGGGCCAAAACAGATCAGTTTTGTCTACTTTCATTGTCATTGCGGACAAAACTGATCAGGATGCATTCCGTTCTGTTTTTTTGACGGGACACAAAACCTCTGCAAGCTGCTCTTTTGTGTCCGGTCCACGAAACGGAAAAAAACGGATCCAGCATGAAAATCAATGGTGCCCTATCCGTTTTTTTGTATGATTTTCATACCGGATCCAGTTTGTTCAGTTTAGATTTAATGCAGTCTGAAACTGGTGCATCCAGATGTATTAAATGGCACAGATCCGTTTAATTCTGGTTTTGAGATCCTCTGCTGGATCTCAAAACTGAAAAGCCAAAACAGAGGTGTGAAACAGGCATTACCCATTCTGCCGGTCCTGTTACAATGCTTCCCAGGTACCGAACCAGTCTATTTAGTGCTTGTTAAACCCTTTAGTACTCAATATTATATTAGCATAAAACAAAACAAAAGTTAAAATGTAAAAAAAGAAAAGCCAAAAAAACATGACAACAGACTACAAATAGACAATAGACAGATATACAGCAAGTACAGGTAGCCTTCACACGCTGATAAATAGGTGCCTACGAGGAAAAAACATGAAATATTATTTATAAGAATGTCTAAAGTCTACACATAGAATGCTGGTGTCACTGGAAAGACACTTCTAAACAGTGTTTGCCCCAATAAGAAATGTCAAAAAGCAGTGGCAGAGTTGCCACCTTATCTTTATCCTGCTTCCCAAAAAGCGATCAAAAAGTTGTATGTACCCCATAATAGAACCAATGATAAAGCTCAGTTGAGAGAAAAATAAAATGTATGGTTGTCAGAAAATGGCTATACTGGTCTTCAAAGGCTGATCAATAGCAACATGGCACCCGTAAACCATTCCACCAAAATCTGCCTTTCAAAAACCATATGGCGCTCCTTCTCTTCTGATCCCTGTCGTGTGCCCAAACAGAAATTTATGACTACAATCATGGCCAAAAGTTTTGAGAATGACACAAATATTATATTTTCACATGATCTGCTGCCCTCTGGTTTTTATGTGTGTTTGTCAGATGTTTTTATCACATACAGAAATATAATTGCAATCATATTATGAGTAACAAAAGCTTATATTGACAGTTAGAATGAGTTAATGCAGCAAGTCAATATTTGCAGTGTTGACCCTTCTTCTTCAGGACCTCTGCAATTCTCCCTGGCATGCTCTCAATCAACTTCTGGACCAAATCCTGACTGATAGCAGTCCATTCTTGCACAATCAAAGCTTGCATTTTGTCAGAATTTCTAGGTTTTTCTTTGTCCACCCGTCTCTTGATGATTGACCACAAGTTCTCAATGGGATTAAGATCTGAGGAGTTTCCAGGCCATGGACCCAAAATCTCTATGTTTTGTTCCCTGAGCCATTTAGTTATCACCTTTGCTTTATGGCAAGGTGCTCCATCATGCTGGAAAAGGCATTGTTGATCGCCAAACTGCTCTTGGACGGTTGGGAGAAGTTGCTCTTGGAGGACATTCTGGTACCATTCTTTATTCATGGCTGTGTTTTTAGGCAAGACTGTGAGAGAGCCGATTCCCTTGGCTGAGAAGCAACCCCACACATGAATGGCTTCAGGATGCTTTACAGTTGGCATGAGACAAGACTGGTGGTAGCGCTCACCTCGTCTTCTCCGAATAAGCTGTTTTCCAGATGTCCCAAACAATCGGAAAGGGGATTCATCAGAGAAAATGACTTTACCCCAGTCCTCAGCAGTCCACTCCCTGTACCTTTTGCAGAATATCAGTCTGTCCCTGATGTTTTTTCTGGAGAGAAGTGGCTTCTTTGCTGCCCTCCTTGAGACCAGGCCTTGCTCCAAGAGTCTCCGCCTCACAGTGCATGCAGATGCACTCACACCTGCCTGCTGCCATTCCTGAGCAAGCTCTGCACTGCTGGTAGCCCGATTCCGCAGCTGAAACACTTTTAAGAGACGGTCCTGGCGCTTACTGGTCTTTCTTGGGTGCCCTGGAGCCTTTTTGGCAACAATGGAACCTCTCTCCTTGAAGTTCTTGATGATGCGATAGATTGTTGACTGAGGTGCAATCTTTCTAGCTGCGATACTCTTCCCTGTTAGGCCATTTTTGTGCAGTGCAATGATGACTGCACGTGTTTCTTTAGAGATAACCATGGTTAACAGAAGAGAAACAATGATGCCAAACACCAGCCTCCTTTTAAAGTGTCCAGTGGTGTCATTCTTACTTAATCATGACAGATTGATTTCCAGCACTGTCCTCATCAACACCCACACCTGTGTTAATGGAGCAATCACTGAAACAATGTTAGCTGGTCCTTTTAAGGCAGGGCTGCAATGATGTTGAAATGTGTTTTGGGGGATAAAGTTCATTTTCTAGGCAAATATTGACTTTGCAAGTAATTGCTGTTAAGCTGATCACTCTTTATAACATTCTGGAGTATATGCAAATTGCCATTATAAAAACTGAAGCAGTAGACTTTGTAAAAATTAATATTTGTATCATTCTCAAAACTTTTGGCCATGACTGTACATTTCTGGTGTTGCCGTGTTCAGGAGAAAATATTTAACAAAATTTGTGGTGCTTTTTCTCCTGTTACTCCTTGTGAAAATGAAAAATGGGGATCTTATGCAACATTTTATTGGATTTTTTTTTTTGCATATCCGTGTTTTGCAGACCACAAAATACATACGGTTGTGTACATAAGCCCTAAGTAAAAGCACTTCACAGTTATTACCACATAAAATGACATGTCAGATTTGCAAAAATAGGCTCTGTCAGGAAGGTGAAAAATGCCTCAGCCCTGAAGGGATTAAAACATTTTTTTCTAATTGTTCTTATTTCCTGATTGTACTTTCTCTACGTGATTATGGAGTCGAACATCTTGCCTAAACTGCTGCTCTACTCTTGCAATATTTCAGGATATTGTTTTTAAATTGAGGATAACAGAAAATAAACAATAACAGCAGTTACTTTAACAAAATATTTTTAACATAAGAACCTGATTTAATCAATGTGTCATTTTCTGACAATATATATTTAAAAAATCCAAATCTAACAATTGTTTTCTCTCCCACTCTCTACCAAAAATTCTCTCAAATCAGCACAATTCTGAGGTCACATTTGAATTCTGCACTGTACAGAATCGATTCTCTCATCTCTACTAATAAGATTTAATATGAGCAGACCATATTCATCACTACTGACATGCATTGCATTTGAAACACATGAGTGAAGGCTAATAAACAATGATTATGGAGTAGTTTTCTGTATATTATGTAATGATATAGTATGAGCAAGCACAGACTTTCACAAGGAAACGGTGATCCAGGATCCACTTAAACAGCTCTTCTATAATTGGACACAGGCTCAGTTTGCTCTTTGCTGACATGTTTGACATGGCCACCTGTCTATGCAGGATGTTTTTCTGCAGTACAGCGGTCTCACCACTCCCAGACCACTCAACAGAAGACTGACCAACAAATCTATTTTCATACACACTTTCATAGCAACAATGGACCTTCCTCCTGAGATCGACACAAACTTTTGAGTGGCAAAATAAAATTTCCAAATCCTGTGGTGTGGCTATATATGATCTCACAGAACATAATAGCACGCACATAGCACTAAATACAAATGTTATATATAGACTAATACTGTGCCTACTCGTGACATTACCCCCCCTTTTACGGGTGACCTCCGGGCACCCAGGACCAACTTTATCAGGATGACACCTGTGAAAGGCTTTCACCAAACGACTGGCATTCACGTCAGATGCCGGTACCCATGACCTCTCCTCAGGACCATAACCCTTCCAATGAACAAGATATTGAAGGGTCCCACGAAAAACTCGAGAATCAATGATCCTGACAATCTGAAATTCCAAATTACCATCCACCAAGACAGGCACGGGTGGCAAGGGAGATGGCTCCAGAGGTTCAACATACCTCTTCAACAAAGATCTGTGAAACACATTATGGATTTTCAGGGCCTGAGGAAGTTCAAGACGAAATGCTACAGGATTAATAATGGCCGTGATCTTATATGGGCCAATAAATCTTGGACCCAACTTCCAAGAAGGAACTTTCAACTTAATGTTCCTAGTAGACAGCCACACAGAATCACCCACATTTAGGTCCGGACCATCCATGCGTCTCCTGTCAGCCACACGTTTGTACTTGTTACCCATATTTATCAAGTTATTTTGAATTTTTCGCCATATGGAAGACAATGATGACGAAAAACGTTCTTCATCAGGAATACCAGAAGTATCAGAACCAGAAAATGTGCCAAACTGCGGGTGAAAGCCATATGCACCAAAAAATGGTGACTTACCAGTGGAGTCCTGTCTGTGATTATTTATGGCAAACTCAGCCAGAGACAAAAACGAGGACCACTCCTCCTGGTTCTCAGAGACAAAACATCTCAAGTAAGTCTCTAGATTCTGATTGGTACGCTCAGTCTGTCCATTCGTCTGGGGATGAAAGGCAGAGGAAAAAGACAGTTGTACCCCGAGCCGAGTACAGAACGCCCTCCAGAATCTGGACACAAACTGAGTCCCACGATCAGAGACCACGTCAGTGGGAATGCCATGAAGTTTCACAATGTTGTCAACAAACACTTGTGCAAGAGTTTTAGCATTGGGGAGACCGGGTAATGCAATAAAGTGCGCCATTTTACTAAACCGATCTACAACCACCAGAATAACTGTCTTACCAGACGACTCAGGCAGATCAGTAATGAAGTCCATGGATAGGTGAGTCCATGGTCTGGACGGGATGGGTAAAGGAAGTAGGGGTCCAGAGGGACGAGTATGTGTCACTTTAGAGCGTGCGCAGACACTACAGGCTGACACATATTCCTCAACACACTTACGCAGCCCAGGCCACCAGAATCTACGAGATATGAGGTCGACAGTGGATTTACTCCCAGGGTGTCCCGCAAGCACCGAAGAATGATGCTCCTCAAACACCTTATGACGCAAATCCGAAGGAACAAACAACTTCCCGGGAGGGCAAGACTCCGGCACATCTCCCTGGGCCTCAAACACTTTAGCCTCAAGATCAGGGTAAAGAGCGGATATCACTACTCCTTCAGACAATATAGGGCTCGGATCTTCAAAATCACCACCCCCGGGAAAACTACGTGACAAGGCATCTGCCTTGACATTCTTAACCCCAGGACGGTATGTGACAATGAAATTGAATCTGGTGAAGAACAAAGACCATCTGGCCTGCCTCGGATTAAGTCGTCTAGCCGACTCCAGGTAAGCCAGATTTTTGTGATCTGTGAATACCGTGATTGGATGAATCACCCCTTCCAACCAATGACGCCATTCCTCAAAAGCCAACTTAATGGCCAGTAACTCTCTGTTACCCACATCATAATTTCTCTCCGCCGCAGAGAGTTTTTTCGAAAAAAAAGCACATGGGCGCCATTTACCAGGTGACGGGCCCTGTGATAACACAGCTCCTACCCCCACATCGGATGCGTCAACCTCCACAATGAAAGGTTGTGACACATCTGGCTGCACCAATATAGGGGCAGAAGAAAAGCACTCCTTTACAGCGGAGAAGGCTTGCAACGCTGCATCAGACCACACAGAGACATCCGTCCCTTTCTTAGTCATGTCAGTTAAGGGTTTAACTATAGTCGAATAGTTCTTAATAAATTTTCGGTAATAGTTGGTGAACCCCAAAAATCGCATAAGAGCCTTCAGATTTTCAGGTCGGTCCCAGTTCAGAACCATACCGACTTTCTCTGGATCCATACGAAAACCTGAAGATGAAAGCAGGTATCCTAAGAATTGCACCTCATGTACAGCAAAAGCACATTTCTCTAATTTTGCATACAACTTGTTATCTCTTAAGATTTGCAACACCTGCCTCACATGATCCTGATGTGTCCCAATATCTGGAGAATAGATTAGTATGTCATCCAAATACACGACTACAAACCTCCCCACAAGATGATGAAAAATGTCATTAACAAAATGCTGGAAGACAGCAGGAGCACTGGTCAACCCAAAAGGCATGACCAGGTTCTCAAAGTGGCCCTCAGGAGTGTTAAAGGCCGTCTTCCATTCATCCCCTTCTTTGATCCTGACCAGATTATATGCCCCCCTTAAGTCCAACTTGGAGAACACCTTGGCATCCACAATCTGGTTGAACAAGTCAGGAATCAAAGGAAGGGGGTATGGATCACGGACAGTAATCCTATTGAGTTCACGGAAATCCAGACATGGCCTAAGGGTTCCGTCCTTTTTTTTAACAAAAAAGAACCCTGCTGCCACAGGAGATTTGGAAGGCCTAATATGTCCCTTAGCCAAACTCTCAGCAATATATTCCTTCATGGCCGTTCTCTCAGGTCCAGAAAGGTTATACAGTCTAGATTTGGGCAATTTTGCTCCAGGGATAAGATTGATAGGACAATCGTATTCCCGGTGAGGGGGTAAATCCTGACATCCACCTTCAGAAAATACATCAGAAAATACGATATAAAAGAAGGAAGAGTCTTAGTGGTTAAAGCAGAAAAAGATGTATTAAGGCAATTGTCAACACAATAATCGCCCCAATGCACAATTTGTCTAGTATGGCAGTCAATGGACGGATTATGTTTGCTTAACCACGGTAAACCCAGAACCACAGGGGCAGGAAGACCTTCCAACACAAAACATGAAATAAGCTCCTGATGAAATTCACCCACTCTTAATTTGATATCATGCACCATCTGAGACAAACACTTCTGAGAGAGAGGTGCAGAATCAATGGCGAACACAGAAATCCTCTTATCCAAAGAAATTGGCGACAATCCATGCATACGGACAAACTGAGCATCAATCAAGTTCACCCCTGCCCCGCTGTCAATAAACACCTCAATTTTCACAACTTTTGACTCTAGCGCCACCTCAGCAGTCAGGAGAAAACGGGTACTACAGGATGAAGACAAATGCACATTTTCAGTCTCCCTACCCACCCCACCAAGAGTGAGATGAGAATTCAACGCCCCCTTTTCTTTTCTCTCTTTTAGAGATAGGAAGCATGGACATACATTGATAAAGTGTCCTTTCTGACCACAGAAAAAACACACTCCCTTTTTATTACCAAGATGTTTACGGGTGGAGACAGGAGTAGCTCCCCCTAATTGCATAGGTTCATCCCCAGACATCAACCTAGGGGAATATTCACCCAAAGTGTCATAGGAAGCCGGTACACTATGTGATAGTATGTCCTGAGAGCGGGGGCCCCTAGATCACTCTCTCAGGCGCCTATCCATGCGCATAGCAAGAGACATAGCGGCCTCCAAAGACACAGGAGTTTCCTGAAAGGCCAAAGCGTCCTTCAGCCTCTCAGACAAACCTTGACAGAATTGGCTACGTAAAGCCGGATCGTTCCATTCAGTATTGGTCGCCCACCTCCGAAACTCAGAGCAATAAGTCTCAACCGGCCGCTCACCCTGACAAAGGTTACGTATCTGGGTCTCAGCCAGGGAGATACGATCCGGGTCATCATAGATAATCCCTAAGGCCTTGAAAAATTCATCTACTGACCGGAGAGACTGCGATCCGGTCGGCAGAGAAAAGGCCCATGACTGCGCATCCCCTTTAAGCAGCGAGATGACCACACCAACCTTCTGTTCCTCATTACCAGAAGAATGTGGACACAGTCTGAAATACAATTTGCACGCCTCCCTAAATAGAACAAAATTATCACATTCCCCAGAAAATCTATCCGGGAGGGGGACCTTAGGCTCCAAACAGGCCTGACACTCAGCACCCCCAGAACCACCAGCCTGTGGTCTCTGAATCTGGTTGCGGATGTCAGCCACCTCCAAGCTGAGTCCCTGCAGCCGTTCAGCCAGTGTAGCAATAGCATCCATGTCAGCACAAAAATGACATAAATTTTTGTTAGTTGGCGGTTTATGTCACGCTCTGGTGTGGGGGGAAAAGCCACACCGAGCGTATGAGGGATGGGAACAGACAAAACCAGGGAACCGGTCACCTCCTGCAGGGGACCCTGGGACTAGGCCCTGGCTGACTACCAGTATGAACAATCCTGGGTTGTAGGAAAGTTCATACACAGGAACCTACTCTAAATGCACCCTAGAAAACCCTGCAGACTAGTGACACAAGAGAGTAAACCCGTTCCTCCAAGCATAAGGAGGAACAGGAGACTCCAAAAGGAAAACAACAAAAGGAATAGAAGAAACTTAACTTAAGCCGAACTCAGCAACTGGATCTCAGCCGAGATCCACACAACTCTCAACCAGGTAAGCAGAAGATATAAACCACAAGGGATACTGGGAGAGGAAGGGGTAAATAGGAGAAAGCTAATTGCCAAGCAGCAACAGCTGAGGGGAAGGGGTGTGGTGAACAGCACCCAAACAAAGGAATAGCCTGTCAAATATGTCACTTAGAAAGCCGCACAGAACGTCTGATTCCAGACGCAGGCCTACTCGTGACAATACGTTGCTGCTACTTGTTATTTTGGGTTAGCCACCTTCTAGCTACTTGTGACCAATGTGTAGATAAGATGACAATATGGCACTTAATAATATAGTAACATAGTGACATAGTTTGTAAGGCTGAAAAAAGACATCCGTCCACCCAGTTCAGCCTGTTATCCTGCAAGTTGATCCAGAGAAAGCACTATGTTCTCAACACATGCATCTATGCCAATTTGGTGCACCCCATAATCTTATTGGCCTGGTAAAAACCAGTAGCTGTCTGATACTGGTTTTTACAGCTTAGTTTGCTGTTCACTAAAATTCTAGTTCCTTTTCCATGTCAGTGTTACCCAGTGTTTTACCATTTAGTATGTACTGGTGACTTGCATTTTTCCTTCCCATGTGCATAACCTTACATTTATCAGTGTTAAACCTCATCTGCCACTTCTCTGTCCAAACCTCCAATCTATCAGATCCATATAATCTTTGTTGATATTCTGTGGCGTTTGCTATATTTCATAACCCATGTCCCATTGTTGGGAAATCTTCTGTGCTATCAACACAGAGGTCCTATACGTATGATGGCTGCTGATGAAGGGTTATGTGACCAGAGACATCACTCAATCTCCTCCATTAAGACATACTACACCTGCACTAAACTCGACACAGTGTAAGTGCAGGTGGCAGGCACAGTATATTTGAATGGAGGAGGCATCACATGGAGATGATTTACTTGGTCACATGACCCTCCATCAGTAGCCATCTTATGGACAAGAACTCTGGGTGGACATCACAAAAGAACTGGCAAAGAAGGGGACATACTTTATGAAATATAGAAAATGGCACAGAATATCAACAAAGACTAAATTAGCAAGAGTCATATAGTCATCTTACAAATACCCCTTTAAGTATCTAATGAGAGCCAGAGCAAAATCATCTGCCTCGAAGTCTAAACGCACTTCTATTATCCCACCTATTTCACAAGATGCTTTGATTAGTTGATACATGCACCCCATAATCTTATTGGCCTGGTAAAAACCAGTAGCTGTCTGATACTGGTTTTTACAGCTTAGTTTGCTGTTCACTAAAATTCTAGTTCCTTTTCCATGTCAGTGTTACCCAGTGTTTTACCATTTAGTATGTACTGGTGACTTGCATTTTTCCTTCCCATGTGCATAACCTTACATTTATCAGTGTTAAACCTCATCTGCCACTTCTCTGTCCAAACCTCCAATCTATCAGATCCATATAATCTTTGTTGATATTCTGTGGCGTTTGCTATATTTCATAACCCATGTCCCATTGTTGGGAAATCTTCTGTGCTATCAACACAGAGGTCCTATACGTATGATGGCTGCTGATGAAGGGTTATGTGACCAGAGACATCACTCAATCTCCTCCATTAAGACATACTACACCTGCACTAAACTCGACACAGTGTAAGTGCAGGTGGCAGGCACAGTATATTTGAATGGAGGAGGCATCACATGGAGATGATTTACTTGGTCACATGACCCTCCATCAGTAGCCATCTTATGGACAAGAACTCTGGGTGGACATCACAAAAGAACTGGCAAAGAAGGGGACATACTTTATGAAATATAGAAAATGGCACAGAATATCAACAAAGACTAAATTAGCAAGAGTCATATAGTCATCTTACAAATACCCCTTTAAGTATCTAATGAGAGCCAGAGCAAAATCAGCTGCCTCGAAGTCTAAACGTACTTCTATTATCCCACCTATTTCACAAGATGCTTTGATTAGTTGATACATATAGCAGAATTTGCTCTTCCTCTCATTGGATGTTTAAATGCACACAGAGGTAACAAGTAGCTATACAGTGGGGTCACTTATTATGGGACGTGTGACTATTTTAGTAAAAAAAAAAAAAATAGTTGCAGGTCCCTTTTTAACTGGCTGTTCAACTATATTTATCACGCCGTCTTCAGCAGTTCGGCGGGACAGAGCCAAGCAGGGGCGTGTTGGTGGCTTGGCAAATTTACTAAAAATTATGCCTGTTAATGTTAGCAAAAAACTACGTCTGCTAGGGGCTGGAATAGTTTTTTTGGCGGTTGCAAGAACTGCATTAGATGTGCCTCATTTACGATAAGGCTCACGCCTCTTCATAAGTTAGACAAATCTTTAGGCAGTGTAAGTGGGAAACTAAGACCAGTGTAAAATCATACTCTTAGTAAATGTGCCCCAGTATTAAAACAGTTACTTTGTACCTCTGGAACATTTCAGAAAATTATTCCACTATGGAGTGGCCATATGAAATGTTACATTTTTCCCTATAATGGCTCCAACAGGAGAAAAGAGAAGCCAATGAAACCCCCCACAGCTGTTTGCTGGGGGTCTCAGAAGCCAGACCGGTAGCAATCAGCTGAAATCTACCATGGCTCTCAACTTAAAGTGGTTGTCTACGATGAAACGAGATGTCAGTGACAAGATGCATTCAACCCTTTAAGACTATAAATTGCTTGTACCAAAGACTTCTTTGTACCTTGTAGAACAGACTTCTCCTATTGTACTGTAAAATCTGACAAATTAGAATTCAGAACCATAATTCCGACAAACAATATACTGTATGTATCTGATTGAGTGGAAATACAAAGGTCAATAAGAATATATTAAGTTGAAGGAAACACAGAAATAAAGGATTGTTTCTCCTATACCACCAAATGTTCTCATATTTTTGTGGTCAGAAAGGTCATCATGAAACTTTATACACGGACAAGTTTTAACCTTATGAACAAATGGTTTGGACTACATTCTGATTGTCTAGTAGTCAAAAGGAGGAAAAAAACAAGACACGTTTGTTTCTTCACCAGACACTAAGAGCAAACATGTTACCACAGACTCACGGATTACCAGCCCTTATTATCGCTCTAATTATCTTTAACAATGTGCAAAGAGGGAAAGAGAACCATCTCGTTGGCACCACCTTCCTCCTATGAGTCAAAGACCAACTTTTTAACAAGCCTTGGAAGATGACAAGGGAAATAGTCAAGCCAAATATCCATCCGTAGACAGCTCTTTCGGGGTGCTTGCCTCATCAGACAGAATTCTGGCCAGTCGTCCACTGATGACAGACAAACCACCTTGAAACAGCTACATAGGGATGGATATTTCCCTTGTAGTGTTCCAAGGCTTATTAAAAAGTTGGACTTTGACTCAAAAGAAGCCACTTCCAGAAGGTGGCACTAGCAAGATGATTCTCTTTCCTCAAGAGATACATCTTTGCATATTTTAATCTGATTGGTTGCTATGGGCAACTAAGCCAGTTCTACTTTATATCAGTTTGATAAATCTCCCCTCGAGTGTGGTTTTAAACGCCTTTTTAATGCTATTTTAACTTTCACTAAATATTCCTTTACACAGCTGACTTTAAAATATAAACCTAATGCACAAGTCCTCAGGTATCTCCATCATTGAATGGTGCATGCTATGATTGGAAAACTCATATCATGCTCCATCCAGCTCTCATTGTCTCTCAAGATTCATTCACTCAGGTATGGTACACCCTCAGCCACATCTGCAATCTCCAGCTGTCTCTACAGTTTGGGACACTTCTCTACACAGGAGTTCTTTACTGCGGCAAGCTGGCTGGTCTGTCCCTCCTGACCTGGCATATCACATGTCCTCCTCATACTGTTGTGGACAGTGGTTGTGGAACCACTATGTCAAAAAACAGGTTTGCCATTAGGCTAATCCTAAGGGCTCTTGCACACAACTGTATGTGTTTTGCAGTCCACAAAAAACGGATCTGCAAAAAAAAGGATGACGTCCGTGTGCATTCCATATTTAGCTGAACAGAACAGCTGGCCCCTAATAGAACAGTCCTATCCTTGTCCATTATATGGATAATAATAGGACATGTTCTATTTTTTTGCGGAACGGAAATGCACGCAGAGTACCTTCCGTTTTTTTGCGGACCTATTGAATTGAATGGTTCCACATATGGTCCACAAAAAAACGTAATGGACACGGAAAGTAAATACGTTAGTGTGCATGAGCCCTAAGGGGGTTATCCTGGTAGTCCCCTGGCTTTCACCCTTTAACCCTTACAGCCCCAGCGCCGTACATGTACGGCGCTGGGGCGATGCAGACACATGGCGCTCGCTCGCACGTGCGGCGGGTGTCATGGCCGGCAAGTCTCTGCTGTTTCTAACAGCAGAGACTTGCGGGTACTTACTGCCATCGGCGGTGTCTCCATAGGCCTTTAGATGCCGTGATCACACGTGATCATGGCATCTAGTTGCGTCTAATCGGGGTGTCTGTACACGATCTGAAAGCTGTAAACCTCGCTGATAAAGTATACAGCTTTCAAAGTGCAATTCTTATTCTGGCCACTAGATGGCAGGCCAGGATAAGAAATGAGCAAATTCGGTCATTAATTCAAAATTTAAAAACCTTCATTGCTCATAAAGAAAAAAGAAAAAACACAATCTATTTGCTCATATTTGAGCTTTAAAATAATCACAAAAAAATAAAAAAAATGTTAAAAAATATATACAAAATAAAAAAATATAAAAGTTTAAATCACCCCCCTTTCCGTATAATTAAAAAATAAATACCTAAATAACAATAAATATAGACATCATGGGTATCATCGTGACCGAAAATGCCCATACTTTTAAAATATAAAAAAAAATTCCAATACGGCGAATTGTGTGCGGAAAAAAGCGTCCAAATGGCGATTCGCTGGTTTTTTGTCGCTTTTTTTTCTAAAAAAAAAATAAATAAAAAGTGATCAAAAAGTCATACACACCCCAGAATGGTAACCTAGTAACACAGTAACATAGTACATAGTTTGTAAGGCCAAAAAAAGACATCTGTCCATCCAGTTCAGCCTGTTTTCCTACAAGTTGATCCAGAGGAAGGCAAAAAAAAACCCTGTGAGGTAGAAGCCAATTTTCCTCACTTTAGGGGGAAAAATTCCTTCCCGACTCCAATCAGGCAATCAGAATAACTCCCTGGATCAACGACCCCTCTCTAGTAACTATAACCTGTAATACCCTCCAGAAATACATCCAAGCCCTACTTGAACTCTTTTAGTGAACTTACCATCACCACCTCCTCAGGCAGAGAGTTCCATAGTCTCACTGCTCTTACCGTAAAGAATCCTCTTCTATGTTTATGTACAAACCTTCTTTCCTCCAGACGCAGAGGATGTCCCCTCGTCACAGTCCTCGGGATAAATAGATGATGGGAGAGATCTCTGTACTGACCCCTGATATATTTATACATAGTTATTAGATCTCCCCTCAGTCGTCTTTTTTCTAAAGTGAATAACCCTAATTTTGATAATCTTTCTGGGTACTGTAGTCCACCCATTCCAGTTATTACTTTAGTTGCCCTCCTCTGAACCCTCTCCAGCTCTGCTATGTCTGCCTTGTTCACAGGAGCCCAGAACTGTACACAGTACTCCATGTGTGGTCTGACTAGTGATTTGTAAAGTGGCAGGACTATGTTCTCATCATGGGCATCTATGCCCCTTTTGATGCAACCCATTATCTTATTGGCCTTGGCAGCAGCTGTCTGGCACTGGCTTCTACAGCTTAGTTTGCTGTTCACTAAAATTCCTAGGTCCTTTTCCATGTCAGAGTTACCCAGTGCTTTACCATTTAGTATGTACTGGTGACTTGCATTATTCCTTCCCATATGCATAACCTTACATTTGTCAGTGTTAAACCTCATCTGCCACTTTTCTGACCAAGCCTCCAGTCTATCCAGATCCTGCTGTAGCAGTGCACTGTCCTCCTCTGTGTTAATTACTTTACAAAGTTTAGTGTCATCTGCAAAAATTGATATTTTACTATGCAAACCTTCTACAATATCATTAATAAATATATTGAAGAGAATAGGACCCAATACAGAGCCCTGTGGTACCCCACTAGTGACAGTGACCCAATCTGAGTATCTACCGTTAATAACCACCCTCTGTTTTCTATCACTTAGCCAGTTACTTACCCACATACAGACATTTTCTCCCAGGCAAAGCATTCTCATTTTATATACTAACCTTTTATGTGGTACCATGTCAAACGCTTTGGAGAAGTCCAAATATACGACATCCATTGAGTCGCCGCGGTCAAGTCTAGAACTTACCTCCTCATAGAAACTGATTAAATTGGTTTGACATGACCGATCCCTCATGAAGCCATGCTGATACGGAGTTATTTGCTTATTTTCATTGAGGTACTCCAAGATAGCATCTCTCAGAAAACCTTCAAACGGTTTACCCACAACAGAAGTTAAACTTACCGGCCTATAGTTTCCGGGCTCTGTTTTTGGACCCTTTTTGAATATTGGCACCACATTTGCTATGTGCCAATCCTGTGGAACACTCCCCGTCAGTATAGAGTCCTTAAATATCAGAAATAAGGGTCTTTCGATGACATTACTTAATTCTCTTAGGATACGGGGGTGTATGCCATCCGGTCCTGGTGATTTGTCTATTTTAATATTTTTAAGACGTTGCTGTACCTCTTCCTGGGTCAGAGAGGACACTTTTAAAGGGGAATTTACTTTTATACTCTGCATTTCATCTGACAGTTTATTTTCCTCAGTGAATACAGTGGAGAAAAAGTTATTTAGTAGCTTCGCTTTCTCCTCATCGCTCTCTGCAACTCCCCCCTCATTACTCTGTAAGGGGCCGACACCTTCAGGTTTATACCTTTTAGTATTTATATAATTGAAGAACATTTTAGGGTTAGTTTTACTCTCTTTGGCGATTAATCTCTCGGTCTGTAGTTTGGCTGCTTTTATTTGTCTTTTACATATTCTATTTTTTCCTTATAGTTTTTCAATGCTTCCTCACTCCCCTCCTGTTTTAGTGATTTAAATGCTTTCTGTTTGTCATTTATTGCTTTCTTTACAGCTCTATTTATCCACATTGGTTTTTTCTTGTTCCTTAACCTTTTATTCCCATAAGGTATGTACCTCTCACAATTAGATATTAGGATGCTTTTAAAAATCTCCCATTTTGTGGCTGTATTTTTATTTTTGAGGACTTTGTCCCAGTTAGTTAGGCCTATGGCCTCTCTTAGTTGGCTAAATTTTGCTTTTTTGAAGTTTGGTATTTTTGTTCCTCCCTGAAGAAGCACTCTTTTGAATGACAATTGGAAAGTTATTATGTTATGGTCACTGTTTCCCAGGTGTCCCCCGACCTGCACATCTGTTATTCTGTCAGGTCTATTGGTTAATACTAAGTCCAGTATGGCCGTCCCTCTAGTGGGGTCCTGAACCAGTTGGGAAAGGTAATTGTCTTTGGTTATTACCAAGAACCTGTTTCCTTTATGAGATGTACAGGTTTCAGTTTCCCAGTCTATATCTGGGTAGTTAAAGTCCCCCATAATAACAACCTCATTATGATTTGCCGCCTCGTCTATTTCGTTTAGAAGTAGATTTTCTGTGGTCTCTGATATATTGGGTGGTTTATAATAAACCCCTATTAGTATTTTATTATTGTTTTTGGATCCATTTATTTCTACCCACAGTGACTCCACATCTTTATGTCCCTCACTTATATCTTCTCGGAGTGTGGGCTTTAGACAGGACTTTACATAAAGGCAGACCCCTCCCTCTCTCCGGTTTGGTATCAATAAAAACTTCAGATCGCCCTGCAAAAAATGAGCCCCCATACAGCTCTGTACACATAAATACCAAAAAGTTATAGGGGTCAAGATATGACAAAAAAAAAAGGCCAACTTTATAATTATTTTATCACTATCAAAACGCAGGAAAAACTATACATATTAGGTATCGCCGGATTGATACTGACCAGTAGAATGAAAGTAACTGGTCAGTTTTAATGAACATCGAACGCTGTAAATAAGAAACCCGTAGAACTGTAGCGGAATAGCTTTTTTTTTGCAATTTCACCCGATTTGGAATTCTTTTCCCGCTTTCCACTACACCATATGCAATATTAAATGGTGGCGTTGGAAAGTACAACTTGTCCCGCAAAAAACAAGCCCTCATACAGCTATGTGAACAGAAAAATAAAACAGTTATGGCTGTTTGAAGGCAGGGAGCGCAAAACGAAAACGCAAAGCCGAAAAAACCTCCGGGACTGAAAGGGTTAAGCACCATACAGGCACTTTTTAAAAGCTTCCTTCCAATTATGTAATATTATAGCAAATGTGTCATGTTAATAGTGTCTGATCCTTAAACAGCATGCAGCATTAGACTAGGGCTACACGGCAATACTGGTTGTGGCTTAGTAGCGGCAATCACATACAAATGAATGAGATCTCTGTGTCAGTTGCAAGAAATCCGACAAGGCTGCATTTCCAATAGCTGAAGGCCACGCAGCTGGTATGAGACCCAGACAGGAAGGGAGTCCACTGTACAGGAAAGAGCCTGCCCCTTAATTACACTTACATGGCTTGCTGTGAGGAGAACAAGGTGGAGAAGGACCTGCCATGATGTCATCATGTGATAAGGGCATGACTACAGTGCTTGGCAGGTGAAGGACCTGTGATAATGTCATCATCATGTGATCAGGGCAGAAATACAGTGCTTTGCAGGTGAAGGACTTGTGATGTTGTCATCATACAGTGCTTTGCAGGTGTGATGATGTCATCATCATGTGATTAGGGCAGGCAGATGGAGTTCAGCAGTGGAAAGGAAAATGTGGTGAACAACCTGGGAAGGAGCTTCTGTACTGTGCCTGGAGGAAAGGTTAGTAGTAGCCCATAACACCCTAATGCTGGGAGTTGTAGTTCTGTCCTACAGTATTCCCCTCCATGTAATGTTCACTAACTCCCTGCAATAACAATCTAGACATGCTGGGAGTTGTTCTCTCTTCATATAATATCCATTGATGCTGTATAATAAGTCTGGTAATGCTGGGGCTTGCAATTCTCTCCAATTATACCCTCTCCCTGTAATGTCAACTTGTGTTTCATAATAACAGCTTGGATATGCTGGGAGTTGTAGTTGCCTCCTCTTTTAGCCCTCCATGTATTGCCCACTAATTTTCAGCAATAACGCCTGTTTTACACTGCCAGCAGTAGTTCCAGCAGACTGTCAGAGCTCTCTGGATCCGGCATTTCTGGAGGTTTACCAGAATGCCCGTCTGACACATTGTACCCAGAGAGCTCCAGCAGGCTGCTCTCTACTGGATCAGCTTGCTGGAACTACTGCCGGCAGTGTGAGACAGGCCTAAACTGGTCATGATGTGACTTGTAGTCCTCTTGTCACTGGTTTGATGCTCTGTAGTAGCTGAGGTGTGTATTAGGCTTTTCTCACATCTTCGTTAGGGCTTGTTCACACGACAGTAAATATTTTCCGTTTCCGTTCTTTTTTTATTTTTTTTTGCGGACTGTATACGGAACCATTCATTTCAATGGGTCCGAAAAAAAAACGGAAGGTACTCCGCGTGCATTTCCGTTCCGCAAATAAAATAGAACATGTCCTATTATTATCCGTATAATGGACAAGGATAGGACTGTTCTATTAGGGGCCAGCTGTTCTGTTCAGCTAAATATGGAATGCACACGGACGTCATCCGTTTTTTTTTTTTTTTTGCAGATCCTTTTTTTGTGGACTGCAAAACACATACAGTTGTGTGCATGAGCCCTTAGGATTAGCCTAATGGCAAACCTGTTTTTTGACATAGTGGTTCCACAACCACTGTCCACAACAGTATGAGGAGGATATGTGATATGCCATTGGGACATGTGAAGTGTCACAAACTGTAGAGACAGCTGGAGATTGCAGATGTGGCTGAGGGTGTACCATACCTGAGTGAATGAATCTTGAGAGACAATGAAAGCTGGATGGAGCATGATATGAGTTTTCCAATCACAGCATGCACCATCCATTGATGGAGATACCTCAGGACTTGTGCATTAGGTTTATATTTTAAAGTCAGCTATGTAAAGGAATATTTAGTGAGAGTTAGGCTCCATTCAGACGACCGTGTTTCATGGCCGTATACGGGCCGTGAAAGCCCGGCCTGTGCTGCCCCAGAGGACGGGAGCGCATGGCGTCATTGGTTGCTATGACGCCGTGCGCTTCCTGAGGCCACCGCCGTACAGTGAAACACTGTACACATGTCCTATTATTGTCCGCCTCATGGACAAGGATAGTACTATTCTATTAGGGGCCAGCTGTTCCCTTCCGTAAAATACTGAATGCACACGGACATCATCCGTATTTTTTGTGGACCACAAAATACATACTGTCGTGTGCATGAGTCCTTAATGATGTTCACTGTTCTGCTCTGTCATAGGAGCCCAACAACGAAAATCACGGAAGTTCTGAATCTGGCGCCTCCAGACATGGGGGCCCAATTCAGTTTCTTGCTATGGGGCCCAGTGATTTTTATGTACACCCTAAAACAGAGGTATAAAGTAATCTATATATACAGTACATGAAAAAAAAACCTCTCAGCTTAATTAGGTTGAACCACCCATAATTAATACTACACTTTTATCTCCCTTCCCTCATAATTATTACACTGGAGGAACATTACTCCTCTTCCATCATTTACATTTCATGACTCACCACACTGGCCTGTGCCTCGTCAAAAAAAAATGAGGTGCATCCTCTGGCGATGCAAGGTTTGTCAAAGACTGGCCTAAAAGACTGCCGCTTTGATAAAAGAACCCCAATATGTTTTAGGCGGGATTCACAAATATTGGGGGGAATTTATCATAGTACATAGGTGTATTTGAGCTAGTTTTTTTTAGATTGGAGTTGCTATATGAACCTGCGCCAAATTTATGAAAATGGTGCATAGTAATAATAAATTTGGAGCAAGTGCAATGTAGTTGTGCCTAGTTCAGTAAAAGTATGCCTGGGGGTGGCATGGAGCTGAGGCTTATTAAAAGGTCGCACTTCATAAATGTGTCACAAAATGGATCTACTGCATTTTCCCTCCAAATCTGTAAGTGGTGCTGGAAGGCACAGTGTTCAAAAAGTCACTACATGTTTTTGTGCAAATGACCCCAAAAAGCCAGAATGTCCCTACTTGTGACTTTTTAAAGACAGAAATTTGGCGTTCAGGGCATGGTAAATTTTCCCTATTGTGTTTAGAGCCACATTGGTGGCATTTTTATTTTCTGTATGTCAGATGCATGCTGTTAATAAAAAGAAAAATCTAAAGTTCTCAACACATTTTCAGGTAAGTATGTAGTCTTTCTTTACCTTTTGATCCAATAAGTATTTTTCCAATGCTGTAGGAGTGGTATTTTGTGGGAGGTTGTCCTCACAGAAATAATTAATAAAAAATGCACTACAAATACTACTGCGGATGTGACTTTATGTAGACCTTTTGGTGATTTTTGAGCCAATTAAATATTGCTGGTTAGGTCAGTTGTCCAGGGACCTCCAGGAATGACTTGAATTTGCCATTGACCTTTTCACTGCCATAGATCACCAAGGGTTTATCAGGAGGTTGCTTTCTATACCGTCTCATTCTGTTGTAAGGGTTCATGCACAGTAACATGTGCGACCTGTGTTTCTGTCTCATAATCAGCTCCAAAAAGATTAGTATCCTGTGATAGACCCGCCAGCAGGGTCCTGTGATCCCCTGTCTTCATTCTCCCTGCCCTGTTTCCCTCACTAGTGTGCTGAAATTTAAAAGTAAAATGTCGGCTCTCATTTTGCGCAATTCGTCATAAATGAATCTCCAAAATCTGTATTCGTTTGGCAGAAGAATTTTTGTGAAATTCACAACTTAGATCCGATTCTCTAATCTCTAAAATGAATTAATAAAATAATATAATTTAAATAAAGTCATACTGTAGCCCAGTTACTTGAGACTATACTTTTTTTCAGTTTTTGTAGTGTACTGTGTTTTATATTTTACTATAGATTTTATTGTACGTCTCGCTGTAGCATTTTTGTCCCTAAAATAACAAGCACACGCAAAAAGCCGTGAAAACCTGGCTTTATCTCAGCAGAACACTGTGTATGAAACCTGTTCTCGTTATTTCTTTCTGTATCATGTATGCTCTCTCCATTCTATACCTGCAGCACTCACTAGAAAGTTCACAAGAAACTCAAAGCTGTCCTCTGCAGTCAGCCATTCAGCTCCAGTGTCACATATTCTGCAGTGCTATGCCAGACTGAGAAGGATCCTGCGGTTGGAGAAAGACATCCTGGCTATCAATTGGCTGTGAGTTAAGGAGTGAGGCAGGGCTGGTAATAACAGGGAAGTGTTTAGACTGTGAGCTCTCGCTACACCCTGAACTCAGCCACCTTCAGGGGCACAAAACAGTGACCTGAAGGATCATAAGTGGGCAGTGGGACAAGAACATTCATCTCAAGAAGAGCAGATCCCTGGAGAACTGTGTGCATTCTTACAAGCAGCAACTGGTCTCTGCACACCAGGAAGTGTTTCAGATTTTTGCTGTTTCGAGCGTGTCTCTGCATCTCATGGTCAGATGACTATTTAACCCTATGACGCTATAATATTCAGCTTTTTACTTTCACTCGTGGTCAAAAGTTTCCCTTAAATCTGAATACGACCCATTGTGTGGACTTCTTGTTTCCATGACAGACAGCGGTGACTTATTCCAAGCAGCTGACCAAAGCTCCTCTTGGAAGCCACAAGATCATCTTGAAATCTGTTTTGCAAGTATTACACTTTTGCAACTAAGACGTAGCTGCGCCAAACTTAGCGCAGGTCTGTCAGAGGTCTTTTTGCCCCCTTAAACCTACCCTTTTTATTTTTTCCATCTTTATTTTTTTATTTTTGCAAGTAGACCAGTGTCTGTTCACTTGATGGTGCTTCATGATATTATTTTAATCATGTGCCTTGTTGTAGTTTAAGGACACCCTTAGATTTTGTGGGTAAAATGGTTGGAGGAGTTTTTATGAGTATTGTGCTTGAAAATGAGAGGAAATATGGCTACGCTGCAGGAGAATCTGTATCTGGACAGGTGATTCTGGAACTTCTGGAAGATACTCATGTGTTAGGGCTTCAACTTCAGGCACGTGGAGGAGCATTTGCATCCTTTACGGTGAAGAGAGGAGGAGAATGGGTTGAATGTCTGAATGAGGAGATCACCTTACTGTCATCATCCACAGGTGAGAACCCCCAATGAAGTAGCTGACCTTAGAGAAAAATGCACTGTAATATCTTGGCTCAAGCCTTCTTTTATAGTTGTCTCCATATACAGTATGACTGCTACTTTCTGAATTGTACATCGCATCAGAGTATTTTGGCACTACCATATATAAATGCAGTTATAGACATTTCCAATAATAGAAATTGTTGAGGTGCCAAACTCTTTAGATAGAATTACCTTTTTGCCTACATGTACCCTTTGCCTGTATGTACAGTATTTGTGTATGGCCATGTGGTCAAGACAAAGGCATTAGTGGATCATACAGTAAAAGGAGAGAAAGTATAAAGGAAAGATGCAATGTTTTTGACTTTGACTGGTTTTGACTTCCAAAGCTACATCAGAAAACCTGATCATGTGGCCATACTCTTATATGTTGACCTTTGGAGCTCTTCTGTAAATGCCTGCCTGCCCATTTTATAACAGTTTACAACAGTAAAGTTAAGGTCTGTTCACACTAGCATAATGGCTTCCTTTTATAACAGAAGTCATGACGCTGGATTTGTTATATGGTGGATATACATGGTTACTGATGGATTCTGTTGACTTGGAGTCCTTCGTGGGTAGAGAATGAATTTCTCCAAATTCATTTTTTATTTTCATTTGATTTGGTTGAATCTGCCTGCAGATTTGATTCAATCCAAATTGAAAGTGCCCCAATTGCCCTGAAAGTTGTGTATACAGTGGGGAAAAAAAGTAGTCAGCCACCAATTGTGCAAGTTCTCCCACTTAAAAAGATGAGAGAGGCCTGTAATTGACATCATAGGTAGATCTCAACTATGAGAGACAAAATGAGAAAACAAATCCAGAAAATCACATTGTCTGATTTTTAAAGAATTTATTTGCAAATTATGGCACTTTTGTTATTATTTGGTCAATAACAAAAGTTCATCTCAGTACTTTCTTATATATCCTTTGTTGGCAATGACAGAGGTGAAACGTTTTCTGTATGTCTTCACAAGGTTGGCACACACTGTTGCTGGTATGTTAGCCCATTTCTCCATGCAGATCTCCTCTAGAGCAGTGATGTTTTGGGGCTGTCGCTGGGCAACACAGACTTTCAAGTCCCTCCAAAGATTTTCTATGGGGTTGAGATCTGGAGACTGGCTAGGCCACTCCAGGACCTTGAAATGCTTATCACGAAGCCACTCCTTCGTTGCCCTGGCGGTGTGTTTGGGATCATTGTCATGCTGAAAGACCCAGCCATGTTTCATCTTCAATGCCCTTGCTGATGGAAGGAGGTTTGCACTCAAAATCTCACGATACATGGCCCCATTCATTCTCTCATGTACACGGATCAGTCGTTCTGGTCCCTTTGCAAAGAAACAGCCCCAAAGCATGATGTTGCCACCCCCATGCTTCACAGTAGGTATGGTGCTCTTTGGATGCAACTCAGCATTCACTCTCCTCCAAACACGACGAGTGTTTGGAGGAGTTCTACTTTGGTTTCAAACAGTTCTACTTTGGTTTCATCTGACCATATGATATTCTCCCAATACTCTTCTGGAACATCCAAATGCTCTCTAGCAAAGTTCAGACGGGCCCGGATATGTACTGGCTTAAGCAGGGGGACACATCTGGTACTGCAGGATCGGAGTCCCTGGTGGCGTAGTGTGTTACTGACGGTAGCCTTTTTTACGTTGCCAGCTTTCTGCAGGTCATTCACTAGGTCCCCCCATGTGGTTCTGGGATTTTTGCTCACAGTTCTTGTGATCATTTTGACCCCACGGGGTGAGATCTTGCGTGGAGCCCCTGATTGAGGGAGATTATCAGTGGTCTTGTATGTCTTCCATTTTCTAATTATTGCTCCCACAGTTGATTTCTTCACACCAAGCTGCTTGCCTATTGCAGATTCAGTCTTCCCAGCCTGGTGCAGGTCTACAATCTGGTGTCCTTCGACAGCTCTTTGGTCTTCACCATAGTGGAGTTTGGAGTGTGACTGAGGTTGTGGACAGGTGTCTTTTATACTAATAACAAGTTTAAACAGGTACCATTACTACAGGTAATGAGTGGAAGACAGAGGAGCCTCTTAAAGAAGAAGTTACAGGTCTGTGAGAGCCAGAAATCTTGCTTGTTTGTAGGTGACCAAATACTTATTTTCCACCATAATTTGCAAATAAATTCTTTAAAAATCAGACAATGTGATTTTCTGGATTTGTTTTCTCATTTTGTCTCTCATAGTTGAGGTCTACCTATGATGTCAATTACAGGCCTCTCTCATCTTTTTAAGTGGGAGAACTTGCACAATTGGTGGCTGACTAAATACTTTTTTTCCCCACTGTAAGAGCACACGACTACACAAAAAATATGGATGAAATCTGTGTGCATTCTGTATTTTGTGGAATGAAACAGCTGGCCCCTAATAGAAGAGTCCTATCCTTGTCCGGACAATAATAGGACATGTTCTATTTTTCTTTTTTGCGGAATGGACATACGGAAACAGAATGCACATGGAGTCATTTCCCTTTTTTTGCGGCCGCATTGAAGTGAATGGTTCTGCATGTGGGCAGCAAAAAAAAAAAAAAAAAACGGAACGGACACGGAAAGAAAATACGTTTGCGTTCATGAGCCCTAACACTGTGGTTTCCAAGGACTGTCTCTAACCCCTTTTAAGCTCATTAATGCTAGGACAGCATTAGTAATGTCAAAGTGACATTTATGGTTATGGGTATATGAATGATAGCCAGTGGCAAGTTGAATGGATTTCTTTGCGATGTCGCAGTCGCAGCATGACGTATGTCGCAGTGTGACACCATTGATTGTCATCACAAAAAATGTCACGAGACATTGGAGCGACATGTCGCAGTGTAGTTGTTCCCTTTTTGTCTCCGAGTAGCCCTAGCCTAATAGTAAGACTGTGTGTTGCCCATAGTAACCAATCAGAAATAAGTTTTCATTCTTTAAACTGCTCTGGGAAAATAAAAGCTGTATTCTCTATGGGCAACTAATACAGTCTTACTATTAGACAGTTTTACTAAATGAGGCCTAAACTTTTCATTGCTGCCAGTACATTTACAGAGCACTTTCCAGTTGTTCATTCAACCCTTATATCTAAGGCTGTGTTTTTGTCCCATGCTTAATGTATACACTAAAAGGATGTCTCAGACAGGTGCCGCAACATGACACCCATAACCATAGGGTTTATTGTAAACTAAAATATATCTTCACAGGATGGAACAAAAATGTGATGTGAACACACCCTAAGGGCTCATGCACTCGAATGTGTTTTTTTTTACCGTGTCCGTTTTTTTTACCGACCATTCATTTCAATGGATTCCGCAAAAAAAGAAAACAAAGTTACTCTGTGAGCATTCCGTTTCTGTATGTCCGCTCCGCAAAAAAAATAGAACATGCTCTATTATTGTCCGCATTATGGACAAGGATAGGACTGTTCTATTAGGGGCCAGCTGTTCCGTTCTGCAAAATACGGAATGCACACGGATGTCAACCATATTTTTTGCGGACCACAAAATACATACGGTCGTGTGCATGAGCCCTAAGACCGGGTTCACATCTCTGTTAGGGCAAAAGACCGTACTTTCTTTCCATGTCCATTCCGTTGTTTTTTTTTGTAGGCCGTATGCGGAACCATTCGCTTCATTGGGTCCGCAAACAAATTGGAAAAATAAAACATGTCCTATTCTTGTCTATTTTGCACACAAGGACAGGCATTGTTACAATGGATCCACACAAAAAAAATGGATGCAACATGGACGTCACACGGATATCATCTGTGTTTTGCAGACCTCAAAATACATACGCCGTGTGCATGAGCCTTTAAGGAAATCTGGCAGGCTGTTTCGGCACAGAGCAGCCTGCCGGCTCTTGCAGGATCTGTCACTGCAGGATTCTCCACTTCACCGCTCGATCTGCATTGACAGCATTGAGGTCCGGCGGTGATCTGCTCGCATGTAACGTTTTTTTGTCCAGCCGACAACCAGCATTTATGCTGCATCAGGCAGCCGGATCTCCTTGACAGAGATGTGAATTCAACCTTAGACATGCAGAAACAAAACCCAGCAACACTGTGATTAGAGACGTGTCAT
Organism: Rhinella marina; assembly: GCA_900303285.1. Classification (NCBI taxonomy): domain Eukaryota; kingdom Metazoa; phylum Chordata; class Amphibia; order Anura; family Bufonidae; genus Rhinella; species Rhinella marina. Next base: position 67,799 of record ONZH01023213.1, read on the forward strand.
GTAATTCTATTTATGTTGCATTTGATTTGTGGTTTGTGCTTTCCTGCAGGCAACACTGTGATGTAAGATGTCCTAGTATCAGTCTGCCCCCAGACACATGATCATTAGTCACCTCTCCCCACCCTGCACACCAGGATTATCATTTCTAGATTAATTTTCAAGGATTTTATTTATCGAAATAGTATTATTTTTATATGTATGTGACATTGTGCACAGAATGCTCTGAATGTGTTCTCTCATTGTATTCACCAGCAGTACACATTCATCCCACTGCATGGCTAAGATTTTTTTCTTTACAGAGCATTCCATAGTTTGCTACATTTGTCATTTATTTTGACATAATTTAATTTGTCAATTAAAAGCATTGACAAGGTATAGGCTTTATTCACACGATAAGGCCTCATGCACACAGCCGTTGTTCGGGCAACATCCGTGTGGATTCCTCAGATGGATCCAGACCCATTCAACTTTAATGGGTCCGTTATCTGTCCACGCCGCCAAAAACTAGAACATATTCTACATTGAAAAAGCAACAGAATATCAAAAGATCTTGAGAATACGTCCTTAATTATCTTACAGATAAGGCTACTTTCACACCAGTGTTTTTGCTGGATCCATCATGGATCAGCAAAAACGCTTCAGTTACTGATAATACAACCGTCTGCATCCATTATGAACGTATCCGGTTGTATTATCTTTAACATAGCAAAGACGGATCCATCATGAACTCCACAGAAAGTCAATGGGGGACGGATCCATTTTCTATTGTGTCAGAGAAAACTGATCAGTCCCCATTGACTTGCATTTTGAGTCATGACGGATCCGTCTTGCTCCACACCACACCGCGGACAATAAAATGCTGCTTGCAGCGTTATTCTGTCCGCGATGGGCACGCAACCGAACGGAATACATTCTGGTGCACTCTTTCGTTCAGTTCAGTTTTGTCGCCATTGACAATGAATGGGGACAAAACTGAAGCGTTCTCATCTGCTATTGAGATCCTATGACAGATCTTAATAGTGGAAAGGGAAAGCGCAGATGTGAAAGTTTTATTTTCTCTAAATTGTAATTCAGAAACCTGGTGCCCCGTACGGTTGGGCAATATACCGGTATTCATGATATACCACGGTATTAAGAAATGGTGATATGGCTGTTTCTTAATTACTGCTGTATTTTAGTGACATCATAGGGGCAGTCACACTTGACAGCGCTGACTGCTTCTAAACATCCAGCCCACATTACACCAATATGCTACGCAGTATGCCCGCCAGCCCGCACAGTGGAGAAGGAGGGAGTCCCTCCCTCCCCAATAGGACACAGCCGCCACTGCCAACAATTAAGGGCCCTTGCAGACAAGCGTGAGACTCGGACGTCTCCCGCATCGTGTGCCCTGTACTGAACTCCCGGCACTGAACGGGGTTACATAGCATTATACTGATTTATGATGCTATGTAACCCTTACAGTTCTGGAATGTGTTGGATAACACAAGTTCAGTACGGGAGTTCAGTACAGGGCACACGATGCGGGAGACGTCTGAGTCTCACACTCGTCTGCAAGGGCCCTAAAAGTTTAAGGGGAGGGGGCTGTGAAGCTGCCGCTGGCCACCATGACTATAATACTGAGGAGAGTGGGGGAGGCCACTGCGCCACCAATAAATATTATTAACCCCTAAATACAATTGTAGGTGGTGGATACCAGCTCTATCACACTGCCGGCACCCAGCCGCAATGACAGTCAATGACAATCCCACAGAACCACGTTAGGTAACCCTTCTGTCATCAGTATTGGAAACATTGCACCTGGTTGTGGTTCACAGTCACTGATGGAAATCACTGATCAAAACACTGAGCAAACACTGAATGCCTGAAAGCAGACTTAAACAAACATTTCTTATCAAAGATTTACTATGCTATATACTTTATCTTTACAACGTTGTACTTGCAGTTTATTGAGGTCAGAAGGGGGTCATTTATTAAGCTGAAATACGCCTAAATTAGGCATATTTCAGGTGCAGATTGTAGCGCAACAGCTAGTTGCACTGCCATCTGCGACAACTCCCTGCTCACGCCAGATCTAAAATTGTGGACAGGGAAGGGGTCGGGCTGGTAGCAAGCTGGAACTTGTGGAGAACTGTCCGGCCTCTTCATAACATAGGCGGAACCACCTCCAGCTTAGGGGTTTATTAAGACTGGCGTCTAAAACACCGGTCTTAATAAATATGCCCCTAAGGCTACATTCACATGAACGTATTTTGTTTCCATGTCCGTTCCGTTTTTTTTTGCGGATTGTATGAGGACCCATTCATTTCAATGGGTCACCAAAAAATGTGGACTACACATGTCCGTTGCGTAGCCCCGCAAAAACTATAGAGCATGTCCTACAGTATTCTTGTCCTATTCTTAGGCTACATTGTGTGAATGTAGCCTGAGACTGGAAAACTGATGAGAAACTGAAAAAAAAGTGTAATTTATATGTAACATTTACACATATCCATAAATGAGGAAATGAAAGCTCAGGAAATCTGTGAAGTGAAAAGTACTGTATGTTCTCTCCATAAAATTTCACAATTCACGGTATTGTGGCTGACGTGGGCTTCAAATGAATCACCACTGGATCTCCTAATTTGCCACACATCAGCAGTGAAATATTCAGTACAGACCAGAATATCCCCAAAATCTTAGAGTCATAGGAATCTTAGAGTTCAGGCATTATAATGTGGCTGTTTGAAATGTTTCTCTGGCTTTATATCCCAGATATAGGCAACTGCATATCAATACTGCATAGTATACTTAAAGTGAACCTGTCACGTCAGGAACACATATAAACCTGCCAGCATTACCTTATAGTAGCCCCCAGTCTGTTCCTATTAATGGTTTTGATGTGGTAGTCGGATGGTTAATAGTTGATAAAAGCACTCTTTAAAACACCATGAGTGCTGTCTTTCAGCTCAGCTTCAAGTCAAGGGGGCAGTGGCTTCCTTGCTTCAAGTCAAGGAAACCACGCCCTCCAACCATCCCCTCTCTTCTGATTGACATACTGCCTTGCGTCCGGCTTAGGAAGCAGAAAGTATAGTGAGCGCTCTCGCTGTCAACGGCCGGCACATGCGCAATGCGCCCTCTTGAACCGGGCACGCAACGGGAGATGGACATGGGAGCGCGCCTTACAACAGAGCGCACCCTTCATTCAGTGCTGCCGGACGTAAGGCAGTATGTCAATAAGAAGAGAGGGGACGGTTAGTGGCCGTGGTTTCCTTGACTTTAAGCAAGGAAGCCACTGCCCCCTGGACTTGAATCAGAGCTGAAAGACAGCGCTCATGGTGTTTAAAAGAGCGTTTTTATCAACTATTTACCATCCAACTACCACATCAAAACCATTAATAGGAACAGACTGGGGGCTACTATAAGGTAATGCTGGCAGGTTTATATGTGTTCCTGACGTGACAGGTTCCCTTTAAAAATATCAAGTTACAAGTTACTTTCAAAACATCTGACGACAGAACTCTTACATTTATCTAGTCACAGTCTTTGTGTATGTGAGACATATACAGTATGATGGGAAATCACCTGGTGTGTTTACACCAAGCTTAGCATGCTATGTATCAACCTGTGTTACTGTAAAGTAGCCTTAGGGCTCATGCACACGAACGTGTGCCGGCCGTGCCCGTGCTGCGGGCCGCAAACTGTGGTCCGCAATGCACGGGCACTGACCGTGAGGCCACCGCATGCGGATCGCGGACCCATCCACTTGAATGGGGTCCGCGATCCGCATCCAAGGGTCCGCACCACAAAAAAGTAGTGCTTGCGCTACTTTTTTGCAGTGCGGAGGCACGGCCAGAAACACCACGGAAGCACACCGTAGTGCTTCCGTGGTGTTCCGATCCGTGCCTCCGCTCCGCATCTCCCGGATCGCGGACCCATTGAAGTGAATGGGTCCGCGATCCGTGATGCGGGCTGCACACGGCCGGTGCCTGTTTATTGCGGACCCGCCGTATGCGGCCCGCAGCACGGGCACGGCCGGCACACATTCGTGTGCATGAGCCCTTAGGCCTATGCCAGCTATGGTTTGCATTGACATCCTTTAAAATAATAATTTATGAAAGTACCTATACTTTTGTTATTTATGTAGTATCATACATGGTAACATAGTTTATAAGGCTGAAAAAAGACATCTGTCCATCCAGTTCGGTCTGTTTTCCCACAAGTTGATCCAGAGGAAGGCAAAAAACCCCTGTGAGGTAGAAGCCAATTTTCCCCACTTTAGGGGAAAAAAATCCTTCCCGACTCCAATCAGGCAATCAGAATAACTCAACGACCCCTCTCTAGTAACTATAACCTGTAATATTATTACCCTCCAGAAATACATCCAGGCCCCTCTTGAACTCTCTTAGTGAACTTACCATCACCACCTCCTCAGGCAGAGAGTTCCATAGTTTCACTGCTCTTACCGTAAAGAATCCTCTTCTATGTTTGTGTACAAACCTTCTTTCCTCCAGACGCAGAGGATGTCCCCTCGTCACAGTCACAGTCCTGGGGATAAATAGATGATGGGAGAGATCTCTGTACTGACCCCTGATATATTTATACATAGTTATTAGATCTCCCCTCAGTCGTCTTTTTTCTAGAGTGAATAACCCTAATTTTGATCATCTTTCTGGGTACTGTAGTCCACCCATTCCAGTTTTTACTTTAGTTGCCCTCCTCTGAAACCTCTCCAGCTCTGCTATGTCTGCCTTGTTCACAGGAGCCCAGAACTGTACACAGTACTCCATATGTGGTCTGACTAGTGATTTGTAAAGTGGCAGGACTATGTTCTCATCACGGGCATCTATGCCCTTTTTGATGCAACCCAGTCCTTTTACTTTCCATTTTGGGTTGTGGTCAAATGACCATGTCCGTGAAGCCCTTTTTTTTATTTCCTGTGATGAAATGTCTGTGGAATCCTATGTAACTAGTGGGGTAGGAGGAGTTATAAACCAGCCAGGCATTGTTAGAGGTAGTGATAGGGAAGTGTCTATGTAAATAGTTGGGTGGGAGGAGCTATAAATTAGCTGGGTGTTAGGGGCAGTGATAGGGGAGTGTGTATGTAACTATCGGGTGGGAGGAGTTACAAGTTAGCTGGCCATTGTTAGGGGCAGTGCTGGAACTGTTGCAGAGAAAGGAGTAGTGCATCATGGGTTTGGTTGGATACAGCAACAGGAAATGCTACATACAGGATGGAAAGAATCCAGATCAAGTTGTTTACATGGGTAAAATTAAAGGGTTTCTGTCACCAGTTTTGGGCATATAAAACAGGATGACATTTGCAATGTGCAAATGTCACCTGATGCCCAAATCATTTTTTTACTGGTGTCCCCATTTTTGTAATAAATCAACTTTTGTGATATGCAAATTAATCTTACTAGGTGCAAGGGGCGGTAACCCTGCACCTAGTAGCGCTGTTTCCCTACCTTTATTCACGCCCCCTTGCTTGTGATGGACAGGGCCAGGCAGCTCGCTCTATCTGCTCCTGGCCCTGTCCGTGCTGGAAATCCCGCGCCTGCGCTGTGCGGCCTTCATTCGGCGCAGGCGCAGTGAGTGCCGCTGGCTGCCGGCTTCCTCACTGCGCCTGCGCCGCCTTCTCTTCCGGGTGTAATGTGACGTCATCCGCGCGAATGAAGTCCGCACGGCGCAGGCGCGGGATTTCCAGCACGGACAGGGCCAGGAGCAGATAGAGCGAGCTGCCTGGCCCTGTCCATCACAAGCAAGGGGGCGTGAATAAAGGTAGGGAAACGGCGCTACTAGGTGCAGGGTTACCGCCCCTTGCACCTAGTAATATTAATTTGCATATCACAAAAGTTGATTTATTACAAAAACGGGGACACCAGTAAAAAAATGATTACCAGTTTGGGCATCAGGTGACATTTGCACATTGCAAATGTCATCCTGTTTTATATGCCCAAAACTGGTGACAGAAACCCTTTAACCAGGAGTGTCCAAGTAGAAAAAATGCATGGGGAAGATGTATATAAGGTAAGCAACTTCATATGTCTGTTAAAAAGCATAGTAATCCCAGAAAAAAATCCTTAAATCTGACAAACTAGGACTCTAGCTTGAGACTCAAACCAACCTATAGAAATGTTATTGTACAAGTGTTTACTTAAAGGGGTTATCCTATGAAAAATATTCTGCAGTTTTCAAATCAGCACCTGAAAAAAATTTAGTATAGCAACTGCGTTATTCAATAAAATGTATCTGTATAGTGCTATCTGCTGTTTGTTCTTTTTCCAATTTTTCAGTACACGTTGCTGAGGTGGACGCAAATGCTCATTTCCATCCTTCAACTACCTTCTAAGCTGTGATAGAAAGAGGTGCAGCAGAAATGACATCCCCCTGAGCTGGAATAGGGAGGGAACTACAGCAGAAAGGACATCCCCCCTCCCCCCCGAGCTAGGATAGGGAAAGAACTATAGCAGAAAGGACATACTCCTGAGCTTCCAACTTGATATAAATCTAGCAGAGCAATGAATGTGGAGATCTCTGGATGCATGTGAGGATCAGGGCTGGTTCTATCTTTGTTAGAAAGTGGTTGTCATGTACTATATGATGTGTAATGTTTTTACATTAGTCATGAGATAAGCCCTTTAAGTGTTTATCTTTTTGGCATACATTTGGCATTTATGTCTGGACGCTTATGCCTTTTTTGATGGGAATGTTTAACATATCTGCCAAAAAATGCATACAGGTGACTTAGGCTACTTTCATACCAACGTTTTTGCCGGATTTGTCATGGATCAGCAAAAACCGTCTGCATCCGTTATTAATGGATTTGGTTGTATTATCTCTAAAATAGCCAAGACGGGTCCATCTCTAAACCCTTGGTAATAGCAATGGATTTTGTGTCCAAGAAAACAGATCCACCACCATTGACTTTCATTGTGTGTCATAATGGATCCGCACCACATCGCAGACAGAAAATGCTGCTTGCAGCCTTATTCTCTCCACAATGGGGATGCAGCAAAACGCAGAATACATTCTGGTGCACTCCGTTTCGTTCAGTTCAGTTTTGTCCCCATTGACAATGAATGGGGACAAAACGGAAGCCTTTTCCACCGCTATTGAGATCCTACAGTTCGAATCCGAGTTGGTGACCTGTTGAACAGTGATTCCTGCTTATGTGGAAAATGTATATCTCCATATGCAGGGTAAAGCTAATCATTTACAGAAAGATCAGCCTTCTACTATGCTCATGCCTATTTGGGGAAAGAAGAAACTACTCCCTTTGGCTCCATATTATTGCACATTCACTTTTTATGGCCCACAGTTCCATATATAGATTTTACTATAATGGGATAACCAGTTGCAGAGGAAGCTTCTGTTGATGGCACCAGACTAAGCTATGTCCAAACATGAGTGTTCATCTTGTACAGTATGTGACCCTGTGACACTTAGTCCCAGGCTTCCAGCATAGTGAGTTGCCCACTGCAACAGTATCTGCTACTGCTAATTATATCCCCCACGTTAGCAGAGCACCAGCATTTCACTACTTATTGAATGCACAGGAATAGTGCCACACCTGCATGTCCTACCACTGCACCACATCATAGCACACACTGTGGTTGCTATTTCTTTCTACAGTATTTCCTAAAAGAAAAATACTATACTTCAAATGCTCCTGTCATTTGGATACCCAATATCCTGTTCTTGCTTTTATTAGCACCTTACAGTATAAATGAGTTAAAGAGTGCACCACCTCACCATATAGAAACAGGGAGGATGTGATATATCTTTCTAAAATTTTGAAGGCAGAATCATATGTTTTTTTTCTCTGCCACTCCATGACCATGACCTTAGCGTGGGCTCCCACATTAGCGGTTGTGATAAGTTCTAAAACATAAAGGACGATCATCTATTCAGAATGTTTGGAAGGTTTCTGGAAAAAAAGGGACACCTCATGGAATAGCTCCCAGGCAACACACCCTGACGAAATACTTCTAATAAACAATTTATTGTTACATCAAGATAATATATACGAAGTTTAAAACAATGGTGGTAACTACACATACAAAAACAGGAGGAGCACACAAAGGTAATAGTGGTTACAGCTAAGTACTCAACATAGGTACAAACATTATATTATAATCGATAATAAAGTGCATGTGCAAACTCTAATACAGAAATGTAGTACATGTAACAGAGTACAATAACATTGAACTAGTAATAAGATCAAGATACAGACCAGTGTGAACCTCCAACCCCGACGTACGTTTCGCTAATGCTTCCTCAAGGGGAAGCATTAGCGAAACGTACGTCGGGGTTGGAGGTTCACACTGGTCTGTATCTTGATCTTATTACTAGTTCAATGTTATTGTACTCTGTTACATGTACTACATTTCTGTATTAGAGTTTGCACATGCACTTTATTATCGATTATAATATAATGTTTGTACCTATGTTGAGTACTTAGCTGTAACCACTATTACCTTTGTGTGCTCTTAAATACATGTTCAAGATGCAGAAACAAGGAGAGGACAGTGTTTGCAGTGTCTTGTCTGGGGTCTGTATTCATTTAGGGGTCTGGCCTGGTGTCTGCATTTATTTTGGTTTGCAATGAAGTGGTTCTATGAACTTCTTGTGAAAAATAAACAGGGCATATGCTAAAAAATGTGGCACATTGTGCACCAATTATGACGTTACTTCATGTCATCCCCTGATGTCCCTTTTTTTCAAAAAACGTTGGCAATAGTTAATTACAATATACAGTATATGGAAAATGAGTTTAGATTTTTATGGGGAGCTACTGTAAATGCATTATTGTAGATCTGCCACAGAACCTGATCTTACAATTGCATAAAGCAAGTTTACCATATACATTGCCGTACCCCTTCAATCTTTTAGGTAGATGTATCTAAAATCATTGCTTTTAAAGCAACATATAATATTTTACAAAGGATATTAATTCTGCTGCCATACATGCTACAGTGTTTATATACTAGATAAAAGACAGCTAGATCAATGTACAATACAAACATGCTTCATGTATCAGCCCTCTCTCCTCACAGATTGTAAGCAAGGCCCTCACGCCTATTGTCTGAGTTGTCGACTTTTCAATATGTTATGTCCACTTTGTACATGTTCCCTCTGAATTGTAAAGCACTGCAGAATATGACGGCGCTATATAAATAAATATTGTCACAATATGTCACATGGCTGCTTGAGAAAAGTGTCATTGAGAAGACTGAAACGTCGCTGCTCTGGTAAAATAAACTACTTTTTTTCTTACCACAATTTTTTGGTGGTGCTGTGGAATTTATTGTGTTTATATATATATATATATATATATATATATATATATATTGAATATGAAACAAAATTCCCTTTACTGTATGTACAGTAATCGTATTTATTGAACAATCAGAGTCTGATTCAAGAACCTGTTCCACGCTTGATAGCTTGATAATACTTTAAGTGTTCTGTGGTGGAGGTGAAGAATAAATTTTGAGTCCAGACCTTGATAAAGTTCAACAGCTTTAGGGCTCATGCACACGACCTTCTTTCAGCTCTTCTCAGCTCCACTATGGAGTCTAAACTGCAATAAACCAGAACTGCAACCCTTCCCTTCTGGTAGGAAGCAGGACTGGTCCACTTCTGCCCAAAGGGGGAGAATGGAATGGTGAGTTCCACTCTGTCTGGCTCTGCCATATACATTGCCACCTGCTGGTGAACCAAGCACACTACGTGAACATAACAATAATAGATATACGCAGTGTTGAAGGACCTGGAAATAAATACAAAGATGATATTTATGTTAACCATTAGAGACAGTAGCAGAGTGCAGAAATGGTAATACCACTCTGGGTTATTACATGTCTTCTATGTCTGAAGGACAGAAGGTTTCTACGTCAACATAGAAGAGGGTTCTTTACTGTAAGAACAGTGAGACTTTGGAGCTCTCTGCCAGAGGAGGTTATGGTTGTGAACTCACTTAACGTGTTCTAGAGGGGCCTTGATGTATTTCTACTTATGTGGAAGAAGGTTTTTGGGGCTCCCTGTTGTGACTTATATGCTCTAAACAGTTATACAATGCATTTGGAAAGTTGTCAGACCCTTTTACGTTTTTCACATTTTGTTATTTTGCAGCCTTATGCAGGTTTTCCCCCATCCACCTGCACTCAGTAACACATAATGAGAAAGTGAAAACAGAATTTTTGAAATTTTTTCAAATTATTGCATTATAGTATTGTATTGTAAGCATTCAGATTCTTGACATTTAATTCTGGGCGCCTTTAATTTCTCTCTATCATCTTTGAAACTTTTGTACACCTTGATTGGTGTATGCCTTTGTTAAATTCAGTTGATTGAACATGATTTGGAAAGACACACCCCTGTCTATATAAGGTATCGCAGCTGACAGTGCATATCAGAGCAAGGACCAAGCCAAGAGGAGGAAAGAGCTCCCTGTAGAGCTCAGAGACAGGACTGTGTGGAGGCACAGATCTGGAGAGGGGTACAAAAAAAGTCTGCTGCACTGAAAGTTCCCAAGAGCACAGAGGCTTCCATAATTCTTGATTGGAAGAAGTTTGGAACAACGAGGACTGTTCCTAGAGGTGGCCGCCCCACCAAACTAAGTAATCAAGAGAGGAGGACCTTGGTAAGAGGGGTGGTCACTTTGACTGAACTCCAACGATTCAGTTTGCAGATGGGAGAAACGTCCAGAAGGTCAACCATAACTGCAGCACTAAACTAGACTTTATGGCAGAGTTTCCTCAGTAAAAGACACATGAAAGCCCAACTGAAGTTTAAAAAAGCACTTAAAATACTCTTAGACTGTGAGAAACAAGATCCTCTGGCCTGATGAAATCAAGATTGAACTTTTTGGCCCAAATTCCATGTTTCATGTTTGGAAGGAACCAAGCACTACACATCACCTGCCGATTACCATCCCTACAGTGAAGCATGTTGGTGACAGCATTATCCTGTCTGGGTGTTTTTCAGCATTTGGAACAGAGAGACTAGTTAGTGTTGAGGAAAAGCTGAATTGAGCAAACAGCCGAGATATTCTTAATGAAAACCTGATCAAGAGTTCTCTCGACCTCAGACTGGGCTTAAAGTTCACCTTGTAACAAGAAAATGACCCAAAGCACACAGCCAAGACAACATAGGAGTGGCTTGGGGACAACTCTGTGAATGTACTCGAGTGGCCCAACCAGAGTCCTGACTGAGCCCTGAACCCAATCGAACATCTCTGGAGAGACCTGAAAATGGCTGTCCATCAATGGTCCCCATTCAACCTGACACTGCTTGAGAGGATATGCAAAGAAGAATGGCAGAAAATCCCCAAATCTAGGTGTACTGCAAACATTGTGGAATCATACTCCAGAAGACTGGAGGCTGTAATCACTGTCGAAAGTGATTCAACTAAATAGTTGAATGCTTATGTCAATGTAATATTTTAGTTTTTCCTTTTCAATAAATCAAAGATTTCAAACTGTCTGTTTTCATTTTCCCATTTTGGCGTACTGATTGCAGAATAATGGGGACTAACTTGTAGCACAAGGCCGCAACATCACAAAATGTGAAAAATAAAAGGGTCTGAAGACTTTCCAAATGCAGTGTAGCTGCATCCCTGTCATCTCCATTTCCTTGTACTTTTATATCATATAGCTGTACTGTCTGGAATGGATTTCTACCTGTATGAATCCTGATAAGCACACTTGTATATTACCGCAAGGTTTATCAGTCGTTGTCCCGGGCAGCATATCTTTAGCAAACAAGGTAACTAAGTCAACATTTAAATTAGTCATTTAGCAATGTGGTCATCGTTGTGTTATGTGTTCAGCATGAGGGACGTGAAATAAAAGAAGAGGGCATATTTTTTCACTTCTTTATAATTTTTTGCTCCTTTATTCCAATTTTCATATTTAGAGAGGACCTGTTGCCTCTCTTCACTTGTCTGTTTTAATTGCTATTTGCGTTTACCATGTAATAACAATTCTGGAGAATCGTTTCTTCGGAGTCTGTGCTGTGCCATTCTTCTCTTATTCCTGATAGAAGTTTATGGATAAAGGTGCAGATGAGTGTTAGCAGCTGGGGTGCCACAGGCAGAACATTGGACAATGCTACACTGTGTAGGGACACACACCCTACCGGTAACACCTATCTGTACCTTTAGCCATATACTTCTAGCAAGAATAGAAGAAGAATGGCAAAATATAGAGTCGTAAGAATAAATGTTCCAGAATTGTCATTTGATGTGGAATACAATTATTTACTAAAACAGAAAAGTTAGGAGTGGTGACAGGTTGTCTTCAATGGAAGGAGGAAACAAGTTTGGTTTTCCCACCGTTAGCAGTGATTTCATATTGTTAGGCTACGCTCTTTCAGATTGGTGGAGGTGTGACTGCTGGTATCGCCAACAATCCTCTGAAAGGAGGAACCACTATGCTAGTTAAGTGCAACCACTACTTCATAGGTTTCCCCTGCACAACTACAAGATAGCCATATTCATTTGAAGGTCCTCTATCTCTACATTCTTTGGGTCGGCAGTAGTCCAAAGGTCAGTCTCCCACCGATCATTATGTAATGGCATGGGCTAACAATATGAAAATCTCTAAGAAGGAAACCAAATTTATGTCACTGATAAGGGTAATACTTACTGATACAAGCAGGCGCTGACTGGCAATCTACCATACTGGGCAGATTACCAGTGGTCCAGCCTTGTGGATCACACGGTGGGATGCCTGACTTGGTCCTGATGCTATCTAGCATTAGGAGGCAACACTAGTTGTACCTGGCAGCAGCTAACGATCTCACATCACTGTCCCAACAGCCCTGGCTGCTGCATATGTTGTACTCCAGTTGATGATGTAAGAGAAACTTGTGTGAGAAGATGTCAGTATGTGCCTATCCACATATGTCCCTCTGTGCAGCCTCTGTGGGAGCCAGGACTGCTGTACATCAGCAAAGGCAACCAGCCAGCAGCTAAGCTGAGTACATCAATTGCTCACCATGGGCTGCTACTGACTACAACAGTGCTGCCCGTCTTGTGTAATCAATAGTATGCATTGCCCAGGACGGGTAGGAAGGGTGGGCAGAGGGACGTGAAGTGGTTGTAGGTGCAAAAGGTGGTCAAATTTATTGACTGGGGAAGGAGCACAAAGAGGAGAGGTGTATTGTATAGAGAAGTCATAGTAAAGGGGAATATAAAGATTAGGCAGGAGGGTTTAAAGAGTTATGCAGCGTCCATGGAGATGAGTGTGAAATAACTAAGTATTTGGGATTAGGGTATGAGGATGACGTGGACTGACAGGAGAAGAATACTACAAAATAGCAGGTTTATCGATGTTTGTGTAGGTGGGAAGCACGGAGGCTCAGTAGTAAGCACTGGTCTCTTGCAGCACTGGGATCCTAGGTTCAAATCTGACCAAGGACCTCTGCATGGAGTTTGTATGTACTCCCTGTGTTTGTGTGGGTTTCCTCTGAGTACTTTGGTTTCCTTCCACTTACATACATGGAACTTACATGGTGAGCTCCTCTGGAGACAGTAAGCAATGATAATGTCTGTAAAGTGCTGCGGAATATGTCAGCACTATATAAGTGAGTCTAGTGCATGGATTTCTGCATCTAGATATATACAGCTTTTGCCTTGGCTGTCTATAAGAAGAGTCAGGGCCTTGGCATATGGATAAGTATTAGAGTGCCTACTTCTGGTTGATTTGGTAACAAATAAGGACATCTTCCTGGATATCTGGTCTAATATGGGTGTCAGGATGAATGATTACTTTGCAACATGTAGGCCCTTTCGTTGGCATATTATACGGTGTAGGCTGGGTTCACGTCATGTTTTTGTCATATGTTTAACATATACACATGCCAGAACGATTGTTCATGTAGTCATTGCACCACAGTATGGTTTTCCTCCATGCTAACTATACAATTGAAGCAAATTGAAGCTATACGCTTCACCTGCACGTGTGATAGGACCGAAACCTGTATTGCAAAACTCATTCATACATTTCTGGAGGAATGATACAACGCACAGTTTAAAAAAGGGAAGGCTGTTCCAAAATGACTTTATGTTGAATACAAGTCTTCACTTAAAGAGACATGTCTGGAGAACAGACAGATCTCTGTTATGTATTCCAGTCCATCTGATTTTCTTGTATAGTCTGCAGAGTGATAATCCTCTGTAAGTTGCCTGTGTAGATCTGGTAAGTGACCAAAATATGCTTACTTTATGAAGGTATTTTGGTTATTCTGGTTCTTAGCATTCTCTTGTCCCTTAAAAAGGTACCACCTGACCCGAACTGTGATTATTTCTCTTTTATTTCTTTCTTATTCACTTATGTGATTATTTCTCTTTTATTTCTCTCTTATTTCTCCACTTTTACTTTATTTTCTCTGTTGATGGTATGATTTATAAGCAAAGGACTGCAGTAATCCACTGCAGTACACATTGCTATACTTGCCAAGTCTACTGTAACTTCTGGGAGGCTTCTGGAGAAAAGGAAAACCTCCAAGACTCCTGAAAGAGATGACAAATCTCCAGGGCGCTGTATGGAGGGCTGCTTTCTCTCTCCATGTGCTGTAACTATATGTGGGACCACAATTTGGTGTGGCATCATTAGGCATAGCCGGTGGCGTACATAAAGAAGTACGGGCCACATAGCAAGGATCAAACCAGGCCCCCACACAGGACAGAAGAGTTTCTGCCTAAACCCTTTTCAATCACCCTTGGGCCATTTTAACACTGCCTCATTTGCTAAAAGTTGTTCCTTTAGATGGTAGAGTCCTGACCAAGCTTTCATCTCCTGTAGAAGAGGAGATGATCCCAACTAAGACTGGGCCCCCTCTTGCCCTGGGCTCATAGCGGTCGCATGGTCTGCCGCTATGGTAATTACGCCCCTGGACACAGCCCTGACACCCAAGTACCTTGGAGGAGCAGGGTGTAGCTGAAAAGTGGTTTAGGTCTACATAGAGTTGTGGCAATATGACACACCTCACACCTCCTAGTCGCCAGTCTTTAAAAGTTGACAATTGAACCTAAATCTAATTTTGAGTGATTAGCCAGCGTGGTGCACTACACATAACTGTGTGCCTATGTGGCACCTTGTAGAAGTATTAGTGCCACACTTCAGTTATTTGATCAGTTATTTCCATCAGTCAGGACCCATTCACACGACCGTGCGAATGGTGCCGCATCTATTCCGCAATTTTGCGGAATAGATGCGTCCCCATTCATTTCAATGGGTGGCATTTGATCTCTGGGCCGCAGCTCAGCGAAAAAATATAGAACATGTCCTATTCTTGTCCGCAATAGCGGACAAGCATAGGCGTTTTGTATTGGGTGCCGGCTATGTGTGGTCCGCATCCGTGGTTTTGCGGATCTGCATTTTTGTGGATACGCAAAACTACGGCCATCTGAACGGCCCCTTATTGTGAGCCAAAACCAGTAATGAAGCCTACTCATAGATAGGGCTCACGCACACGAGCATGTGTGCCATTGACTTGAATGGGTCAGCAATCTGTGGAACGGAGGCACGGAACAGAAGCCCATGGAAGTACTACAAAGCGCTTCTGAGGGATTTTGGGTCGTGCCTCCGCACCTCAAAGAAATAGAACATGTTCTATTTTTCTGCAGTGCAGAACGTATCTTGCAGATCATGGACCCATTAAAGTGAATGCGTCTTCATTCGCAAACGGTGTGCACTCAGGCAGTACCTGTGCATTGCAGACCACTATTTGTGGTCCGCAGCACAGGGCACACACACGCTCGTGTACATGAGCCCATAAGGTATAATGGAAAGATTTCCTCCTTTTCTGTGTTTTTGACCTGCACCTGGTTTTGGCTCACAAACACTGATGGAAATAACTGACCAAATAACTGAACTGGGAACCTTACATGTGTATGTATCCTAATGATATTCAAGAAAAATCCCTTTATGGACCTCATTCTATCAGCCATAACATTATTTTTGTGTCACCATCACTGCATAAATCCTTGGTTCCCTTCTTTAAAAATGAGCCGTCACCTCTCCTGACATACCTCTACTTGCATTCCTCATGTGAAAACCAGACTGTGCAGAGAAATCCCCCAACTGGTAACACCCACCTGGACCTTTATTGCAAACTGCAGACCATTCATAGCTTCTAGCAGGAATAATAAAGGAATGGCACATCACAGTGATAAGAATAGATGCTCCAGAATCTTTATTACAAGCAGAATGCAAGTATTTGCTAAATAGACATATCAGGAGAGGTTACAGGTCCTCTTTAAAACCTTTTAAAGGGGTTGTCCAGGGTCAGAGCTGAACCCGGACATATCCCCATTTTCACCCAGGCAGCCTCCCTGACTGAATTGCGCAGGGCAAAGGCATTTTGTGCATTTTCAGAGACGAACCTGGCTCCGCCAGGTGGAGGCTTCCGCCCAGCAGTGAGCCCAGTGACATCACCAGCACTGATGGGCAGGCTGTAGCAGTGCCCTAGCCTGTAAAATGGCTAGGGCAGCGCTAAAGCCGGCCCATCAGAACTGGTGACGTCACTGAACACAGTGTGTTGTAAATAAGAAAGCCCTTGCCCTGCACAATCTTGCACAGCGCAAGGGAGCGCGTCATAGCATCAAATGCTACCATCAGGGACGCTGCCTGGGTGAAATTATGGGTATGTCTGGGTTCAGCTCTGAAACCGGACAACCCCTTTAAGTTAGATTAATTTTTATGCATTTATTCATTATACTATTTATGATTTATACTATTATACTATTTATGATTGGCATTAAAAAAAAACAGATTGCTGAGTTAAGCCACTCACGCACACACACATATTAGGATACAAGGAATGCTTCCAACTGATAAAGAACAGTACTTGTTCATCAAGTTTTAGGCTACTTTCACACTAGCGTTGTTTTTTTCCGGTATTGAGTTCCATCATAGGGTCTCAATACCGGAAAAAACGCTTCGGTTTTGTCCCCATTCATTGTCAATGGGGACAAAACTGAACTGAAGAGAACGGAATGCTCCTAAATGCATTCCGTTCAGTTCAGTTGCATCTCCAGACCGGAGAGCAAACCGCAACATGCTGCGGTTTGCTTCCCGTCCTGGGGATCTGGACCAAGAAGTATCCGGCATGACCCCCAATACAAGTTAATGGGGACGGATCCGTTCTGTGTGACACAATAGAAACCGGATCCGTCCTCCATTGTCTTTCAATGGAGTTAATGACGGATCCGTCCCAGCAAAGTTAAAGATAATACAACCGCATCCGTTCATAACGGATGCGGTTGTATTATCAGTAATGGAAGCGTTATTGCTGAATCCTGCCGGATCCAGCAATAACGCTAATGTGAAAGCAGATTTAAGGAACAATTTGGAATTACATTGCTTTGTTAGTCATGTACCATCTTTTTTATATATGTAATATATAGGAACATAGTAACATAGTTTGCAGCGCTAAATAAAGACATATGTCTATCCAGTTCATCAGTTCAGACAGTTATCAAGCAACGTACATCTAGAGGAAAGCATATAATAACCCATTGCTGCATTTACGTATCCTACTTAGTTCTCTTCATCAGGTATGGTATAGACAATATCTCAAGAGATGCATGTTTATGCACTAAAGGACATAGGAACAGTGTGGTAAAGTAGCTTACAATTTAGTTGTCCTCTTATCCATGACGTGGGGGGAACTGTGGTCACTGGTGAATTCTTTTCCCTAATAAAATACTTATATATGGAATAATCGTGTATCCAAAGTAAAAGGCATCTTAATGGGCACCGTATAATGTTTATCACTGTTCACATCAGTCCTTGTGCCCAGTGGGGCTCACAATCTAAAGGCCCTTTTAGACGGGCCGATATGTCTCCCTGCCCGAGCGCCGATCGCTGTATCACTCGTGCGGCCGGGAAGCTCCATACTGTCAGGCGCACATCGCCTGTTTACACAGGCCGATGTGCGCCCGACAGATTGGATCTTTTGTAGAAACCAAAAGATCCAATCAGCCGACGAACGAGCGTTTTGCTCGTTCGTCGGCTGATTAGGGCCACTTTTACACGGGCCGATTATCGCCACTAGCGTTCCTAGGAACGATTTTTCGGCCGATAATCGGCCCGTGTAAAAGGACCTTTAGTCTACATGGCTCAAGATTTTATAGAAAGCCATTTAAACCATCAGTATGGGCAAGCATGGGAAGAATGTAAAATTCCGTGTACAGTAGCTGTTTTCCATGCTTGGATTTCATCCCAGGACCTCAGTACTGCATGGCAGGATTGTAAAGACCTCATCAGCTCTCAAGTCACCACCAGAAAACTCTGATTATTTCAGCTTTTCAGACCTTGTTAGTGTCACCTTCAGTGTGATGTTGGGATGTGTTTTAGGAGTAATGGCTTTCCTGTTCCACATTTGTTCAAAGCTTTTGCCATGAAAATGAATATTTTTTCAGTTAATATATGGGTTTTAATGCAATTCATATTGACCTCTATTGTTTCTTGTAGGTGAAACCCATATGTTTACAGCTGGAAATCACAAACTTCCCTTTCATCTCCAGCTTCCCAGTGGGTAAGTGTATTCTAAAACATCAAGATGGAAGTTATCTCTTTGTTTTGATGTAATTTTACCCTTTTGAAATATTGGATGTCACAAATTTCTCCATACTATGGGTATGAGGTACTGTACATGGCTGTGTTTTTCTCCCCCTGTAAGCTGTGCTTAGTCTTTACTAGAGAATCACAAGGTCAGCCATTTATAGTCATGGGCCTAGTTTCTCCCATGAGTGGTCCAAGATGGACAATGGATGTTTGCAGAAGAGAGCCAAAGTTAATTTGTTTTAGCTCACTCTTGCTAATTTTAATAAATTAAATGAAAATCTGAGAAACAATAAATTAAAATGTCATGGATATGTCATGCTAACCAACTTGAAGCATTTTAATCACAAGTAGTGCATATAAACTTAACACACCCCAAAAAATGAATAGAGAGGTAAACTACAGACCGTAAAATCTTACATTGTTAAAGAGCCCATTCCTAGTTACACACCTCCTAAATCCCTAAACTAATTTAGGCAAGAGCCCTAAAGAAATAAAAACCCCAGCTCCACTTGACAGCTTAAACACACACCCCATATCCCAGACCTGCTAAACAAATACAGACCCTAGACCATTCCGTACCCCAGAATAAAAACCCAAATGTATTAAAGGGAATCTGTCACCTCATTTTCGCCAATATAACTAAGAGCACTGCCCCACAGAAGATTGCACACACATCCCAGACATACCTGTGTGCACTTTGTGTCTGTATTACATGTCCAGGAAAAGCACTTTTATTCTGCAGGAAAACAGCTCCCAATTGCCCAGCTCTGCTTCAAATGCTCAAAGCAAACCAGACTGAAGAGGGGAGGGCTGCTTTAACTGCTCATATCTTAAGATTAGTAGCAGATAGAAAAATGGTTCTGACCTTCTTTGAAAGCTGGCATTCCAAGCTTTCAAATGCTACCACAGCATTATATCCAGAATATCAGAAGATATAGCTTTTAGCTGGCCATTTGGGAGCTGTTTTCCTGCAGAATAAAAGTGCTTTTCCTGGACATGTAATACAGACACAAAGTGCACACAGGTATGTCTGGGATGTGTATGCAATCTTCTGTGGGACAGTGCTGTTAGTTACCGTATTTTTCGCTTTATAAGACACACTTTTTTCCCCCAAAAGTAGGGGGAAAAGGGCCGTGCGTCTTATAAAGTGAATACTAGTGAGCGCTTCCATTATGGAAGTTCCCACTAGTATGTAATAGGTGTCGGGAGCAGGGAAACATACTCACCCTCTACGCTGCAGCTCCGCTCCGGGTCCGGCGCTCCTCTGTCTTTTCCTGGCGGCGCTGCACTGTCCTGACCACGTACAGCGTCAGGACGTAGTGTGCGCACTCTGACCTGACACTGCACGTAGTCGGGTGACAGTGCAGCACGAGCAGAGAAGACAGAGTAGCGCCGGACCCGGAGCGGAGAGGTAAGAGAGTTTTTTATTTTATTCTGATGGGGGCAGAGTGGGCTGATATTGGGGAACAGGGAGCTGATCTGAAGTCTGATGGGGGCACAGTGGGCTGATCTAAGGTCTGATGGGGGCACAGTGGGCTGATCCGAGGTCTGATGGGGGCACAGTGGGCTGATCCAAGGTCTGATAGGGGCCCAGTGGGCTGATATAGTGGCACAGTGGGCTGATCTGAGGTAAGATGGGTATAAAGGATGATGAAGATCAGATCACTTGGAGTGGCGCTGTGTAAGGAGTTCTCGTCACCAGAATATTGATGGAGAAGTAGATGTTTGTTAGATGAATATTTCATTATTGTCCTGAAGAAGGAGGCACTGATCCTCCGAAACGCGTAGACATCATTCCAATAAACATCTACTTCTCCATCAATATTCTGGTGACGAGAACTCCTTACACAGTGCCACTCCAAGTGATCTGATCTTCATCATCCTTTATACCTAGCTTACACCGGAGGATTCTTCCCAGTGTGTATCTGTGGATCACGGCAGCAGTGAGGGACTTACTATCCGTTTAGCTGGTCGGTTTGATAATAACCAGCTGAGTCGTCTATAGTAGTTGTGGCTTCTCACAACTACAAAGGGTAAGCAGAATTTATTATTCTTTATCCCTAATTTGCCTATTGACACCGCACATGTGGCGTGCACAATCTCTTTTTGTTCCTGAGGTAAGATGGGGCACAGTGGGCTGATCTGAGGTCTGATGGGGGCACAGTGGGCTGATATGAGGGCTGATCTGAGGTCTGATGGGGGCACAGTGGGCTGATATGGTGGCAAAGTGGACTGAACTGAGGTCTTATGGGGGCACAATGGGCTGATCTGGGGTCTTATGGGGGCACAATGGGCTGATCTGAGGTCTGATGGGGGCACAGTAGGCTGATCTGAGGTCTGATGGGGGCACAGTGGGCTGATCCAAGGTCTGATGGGGGCACAGTGGGCTGATATGGGGACACAGTGGGCTGAACTGAGGTAAGATGGGGGCACAGTGGGCTGATCTGAGGTCTGATGGGGGCACAGTGGGCTGATATGAGGGCTGATCTGAGGTCTGATGGGGGCACAGTGGGCTGATATGGTGGCAAAGTGGACTGAACTGAGGTCTTATGGGGGCACAATGGGCTGATCTGGGGTCTTATGGGGCACAATGGGCTGATCTGAGGTCTGATGGGGGCACAATGGGCTGATCTGAGGTCTGATGGGGGCACAGTAGGCTGATCTGAGGTCTGATGGGGGCACAGTGGGCTGATCCAAGGTCTGATGGGGGCACAGTGGGCTGATATGGGGACACAGTGGGCTGAACTGAGGTAAGATGGGGGCACAGTGGGCTGATCTGAGGTAAGATGGGGGCACAGTAGGCTGATCTGAGGTCTGATGGGGGCACAGTGGGATGATATGGGGACACAGTGGGCTGATCTGAGGTCTGATAGGGGCACAGTGGGCTGATCTAAGGTCTTATGGGGGCTGAGTGGGCTGATCTGAGGTCTGATGGGGGTCTGAAAGGGCTGATCAGAGGTCTGATGTGATATCCTGAAATTTATGGGGGTCTGATATGAGGTCTTATGAAAAATATTTTTTCTTATTTTCCTACACTAAAATCTGGGGTGCGTCTTATCAAAGGGTGCTTCTTATAAATATAAATATAAAATATAAAAATATAAAATATAAAAATACGGTATATAGGAGAAAATGAGGTGACAGACTCCCTTTAAAGAAATACAGACCCCAGATTCCGTAAAACAATACAGACCATAGCCCTAAACCTCTAAGCTAATGCAGACCAGATACCCTAAGTAAAGACCTTAGTCCCACTAAGCAGATACCTACCCCCTTACTAAATTCAGACTCCAGACCAGTAAATGCTCAGCTGTGTTTGTACCTGACCTTACAAGTCTCCTTAAGTCTTGAGAGCCAATGCAGACTAATGTACGTCTTGAGTTCATGGTGCCAGTGCAGCTATCGGATTCCTGACGGGGGAATGTCTGACTATTGCTTCTTTGTTTTCATTTTTAAACTGCCATACTATGCAGAACCTTCATATGCATATGTCAGTAACTTTGTGTGTGTACAAAATTATGTATGTAAGTGTGCATGTTGTAATTGCGTGTGTGTCAGTAAGTCAGTTTGTATTATGCAGTATATCAGTAAAGTGTGCATCAGTAAGTCAGTGCACGTTAGAAAGTGCAGATCATTAAGCATACATGTCAGTAAGTAAGTGTATGTCAGTAAGCGTGAGTAAATGCATGTGCCAGTATGTTTATGCATGTCAGTTTATGGGCTGCTATTATCTGTGTAAGCAAGAGACTAGAGGTCTTACAGTTTTGAAGCATATCTGGTATTTTACTGTGGCTTACTTCTATCTTTTCACTGGGTATAACATGATTTTCTCTTCCAGTGTATTTGGCATGCCATGAGTCAGTAAATCAGTGTGTGTGTCATGCAGTTTCTCAACAAAGTGTCAGTGTTACATCAGTGTTTTGGTCAGTGATTTCCATCATTAATTGTGAGCCAAAACCAGGAGTGTAGTCTACACTGTGATAAGATATAAGGAAAGGTCTGCTCCTGTTCTGTGTTTAGACCCGTACCTGGTTTTGGCTCACAATCACTGATGGAAATCACTGACAAGTCCTTAGTACAGGGTTAGGCAACCTCCGGCAGTCCAGCTGTTGTGAAACTAAAACTCCCAGCATGTATTGTACACTTGCTCTGCTCTTCTTAGAACTCTCATAGAAATGAATGGAGGATGTGGGAATTGTAGCTTCCCAATAGCTGGAGTGCCGATGGTTGCTGACCCCTGCCTTAATAAGTTAGCTTCTTTCATGCAATGTCAGTAGGCCAGTGTATGTCAGTAATTCAGTGTCAGTAAGTGACCCTATGTTCCATGCAGTCTGCGAAGAGGTTAATTGTCCACACCACAATATAGATGAAAATCAGGATCTACAGGAGAGACACCATGTCAGCTATGAGTCAGTGAACATTTACAGTGAAGGTGATTGAAGAGGTGCCGGCCTCTACATAACTTTGGCGCATCCAACACCAGTTCTAAATGTAAGACAACTTCTGAGCTGTCTTACATTTAGACCATTTTCCACGCCTAAAACAGGCATAGAAAATTCTGAATAAGATGAGCCTGCCGGCCCTTCCTTGCCCACACCACGCCCAAGGAATTGCGGATCCGCAAAACATGGTTACCAGCCGCGTGCGTTAAGCATTTTGTGGACCGCACATGGCCGGCGCTATATAGAGAATGCCTATAGAGAATTCTTGTACGTGGTTGTAGACAAGAATAGGACATGCTCTATATTTTTTGCGGGGCCGCAGAACAGAACAACGGATGCAGACAGCACACGGTGTGCAGTCTGCATCTTTTGCGCCCTCATTGAAATGAATGGTCGTGTAAATGCACCCTAACTGATGGGAATAACTGACCAAATAACTGAAGTGTGAACTTGGCATAATTTAAAACCAGGGCTGTGGAGTCGGAGTCGTGGAGTCGGAGTCGGTCACCATTTTGGTGGAGTCGGAGTCGGTATAAAATGGACCGACTCCAACTCCTAAAATATATAATGAATTAGTACATTTAGTTCAGTGCTGAATATATTTTTATATATATATTATTTATATTTTAAGAATTTGTGAAAATGATGAAATGTCCTATAAATGTCTGTTCCTGATCTAAGGATTTAGGCTTTTAGTTGAGATGACTGTGTACTGCCCTTCAAGTCCAGTCCAGTGATGCTTTATGTTTCCTCTGAGCTCATGTTTGGAGAGGTTAGCTGCTCTCATGGCTTCTATCTGCTGCTGATGTAAAACAATATGTATGAAAACTATCTAGGTGTAGAAGTTTCTTTGTTGCCCATAGCAACCAATCAGAGCTCCCCTTTCATTTCATATAGTGCTCTGGAGAAATGAAAGGGGAGCTCTGATTGGTTGCTATGGGCAACAAAAAAAGTCTTAGACCTAGACAGTTTTCATACATCAGGCCCAGAGGCGTAGCTACTGGGGGGAGAGGGGGGACAGGGGAGGCGATGCTCTGGGCCCAATACCTCTGGGGGGGCCCAGCAGGGATGGCCTTAGTACAATCAGGCGAATACAAGTGAGCGCTTCCATTATGGAGTCTGATGGGGGAACATTAAGCCGATCTGAGGTCTGATGGGGGCATATTCTGCTGATCTGAGGTCTGATGGGGGCACATTCT
This sequence comes from Rhinella marina, assembly GCA_900303285.1. NCBI lineage: Eukaryota > Metazoa > Chordata > Amphibia > Anura > Bufonidae > Rhinella > Rhinella marina. The sequence goes on from ONZH01023213.1 coordinate 92,000, forward strand.
GCTGATCTGAGGTCTGATGGGGGAACAGTCTGCTGATCTGAGGTCTGATGGGGCCACATTCTATTGATCTGAGGTCTGATGGGGGTACATTCTGCTGATCTGAGGTCTGATGGGGGCACATTCTGCTGATCTGAGGTCTGATGGGGCACAAGACGCTGATCTGAGGTCTGATGGGGGCACATTCTGCTGATCTGAGGTCTGATGGGGGTACAATACGCTGATCTGAGGTCTGATGGAGGCACAATACGCTGATCTGAGGTCTGATGGGGGCACATTAAGCCGATCTGAAGTCTGATGGGGGCAAGGGACTGTTAGTTTAGTGATGTAAAAGCTGGGGACAGATTTCCTTTAACATAGGAGTTCCCTTTTTTACTCCTATTAATCCTATATTTTACTGCATTATGTGGTATTGGATTAGCTTAACAAGCCTATGGTTATAATAGTAAATTAGAATACAAATTCATAATGGTACTAGGGCTGGGCGATTAATCGAATTAATTCGATTAATTCGCCCATTGCAAGCCTCACGATTTTATTTTTTAGGAAAATCGTGAATTCGATTTTCCTAAAATGGCGCCCGACATATAAAATAAAAAAAATCTCTCACCTGTCCTGGGTCGCGGCTCCGCTCCGGTGTCCGGCGCTCCTCTTCTTTTCCGGGGCTGCGCTGCACTGTCCTCACAGCGTACAGCGTCAGGACGTAGTGCGCGCACTCTGACCTGACGCTGCACGCAGTCAGGTGACAGTGCAGCGCTGGGAGAAGAAGAGGGGCGCCGGACGTGGAGCGGAGCCGCGGCGCGGGACAGGTAAGGTTTTTTTATTATTATGATGGTGGCTGCGCTGAGGTCTGGAGGGGACATTTTGGGCTGCTTTGAGGTCTGGAGGGGGCACTTTGGGCTGCTCTGAGGTCTGGAGGGGGCACTTTGGGCTGCTCTGAGGTCTGGAGGGGGCACTTTGGGCTGCTCTGAGGTCTGGAGGGGACACTTTGGGCTGCTCTGAGGTCTGGAGGGGGCACTTTGGGCTGCTCTGAGGTCTGAAGGGGGCACTTTGGGCTAATCTGAGGTCTGATGGGGCACAGTGGGCTAATCTGGGGACTGATGGGGGCACAGTGGGCTGATGTGGGGTCTGATGGGGCCCAATGGGCTGATGTGGGGTCTGATGGGGCACAATGGGCTGATGTGGGGTCTGATGGGGCACACTGGGCTGATGTGGGGTCTGATGAGGCACAATGGGCTGATGTGACGTCTGATGGGGCACAATGGGCTGATGTGGGGTCTGATGGGGCATAATGGGCTGATTTGGGGTCTGATGGGGCACAATGGGCTGATCTGGGGTCTGATGGGGGCACACTCGGCTGATCTGGGGTCTGATGGGGCACAATGGGCTGATCTGAGGTCTGATGGGGGCACAGTGGGCTGATCTGAGGTCTGATGGGGGCCCAGTGGGCTGATCTGAGGTCTGATGGGGGCACAGTGGCCTGATCTGAGATCTGATGAGGGCACAGTGGGCTGATCTGAGGTCTGATGGGGGCACAGTGGGCTGATCTGAGGTCTGGTGGGGGCACAGTGGGTTGATTTGAGGTCTGATGAGGGCACAGTGGGCTGATGTAAGGTCTGGTGGGGCCACAGTAGGCTTTTTTTATTTATCTTTTTATATTTTTACTAACATAAGAAAATCGAGATTTAAATTGTGAATCGTCCAAAATTTTAAAAAATCGAGATTTTTTTTGGGCCATATCGCCCAGCTCTAAATGGTACACTGCAGTTCATCAAGCCAGTGGTACTGCAGATATAATGACATCCATATCTGTCAACGGAAGTAATAATAGATGGCGTGATCATTGACAGGATTTCAAAATAAAGTCTCAATTGACTGTATGTGAAATTATTGGCACTGTTATACCACATAGAAACATAGAAACATAGAAGATTGACGGCAGAAAAAGACCACCTAGTCCATCTAGTCTGCCCTTTTATTATCCTTTTATTTTTATCTTAGGATAGATACATGTTTATCCCAGGCATGTTTAACCCCTTCGCGACCAGCGCCGTACATGTCTACCGTACATGTCTACGGGCACATGGCTACCTACTACATCGGCGGCGTCTTCCGGGTTGACTAGATGCCGTGATCACACGTGATCACGGCATCTAGTTGCGTCTAAACCCGGAAGCGTTCGCTTCCGGGTGGTGTACAGACACCCCGTGTGGCCAATCGGGGTGTCTGTACACCATATGAAAACTGTAATCCTCGCTGGTGAGGATTACAGTTTTCAAACTGCAATTCTTATTCTGGCCACTAGATGGCAGGCCAGGATAAGAAATGAGCAATTCATGGCTTTCTGAGTCTATAAAACCCAGAATTGCTCATAAAGAAAAAAAAAAAAGCCACAATATATAAGCCCATATTTGAGCTTTCTAATAGTAAAAAAAAATTAAAAAAAAATGTTAAAAAATATACAAAAAATAAAAAAGATGTAAAAGTTCAAATCACCCCCCTTTCCGTATAAGTAAAAAATAAATACCTAAATAACAATAAATATAGACATCATGGGTATCACCGTGACCGAAAACGCCCATACTTTTAAAATATAAAAAAAAAATTCCAATACGGCGAATTGTGTGGCGGAAAAAAGCGTCCAAATGGCGATTTGCCGTTTTTTGTCGCTTTTTTTTTCTAAAAAAAATTAAATAAAAAGTGATCAAAAAGTCATACACACCCCAGAATGGTATCAATAAAATCTTCAGATCGTCCCGCAAAAAATGAGCCCCCATACAGCTCTGTACACATAAATACCAAAAAGTTATAGGGGTCAAGATTTGACAAGGAAAAAAAAAAAAAAAAAAAGGACAACTTTCTAATTATTTTATCACTATGAAAACGCAGGAAAAACTATACATATTAGGTATTGCCGGATTCGTACTGACCAGTAGAATGAAAGTAATGGATCAGTTTTAATGCACATCGAACGCTGTAAATAAGAAACCCGTAGAACTGTAGCGGAATAGCGTTTTCTTTGCAATTTCACCCGGTTTGGAATTTTTTTCCCGCTTCCCACTGCACCGTATGCAATATTAAATGGTGGCGTTGGAAAGTACAACTTGTCCCGCAAAAAACAAGCCCTCTTACAGCTATGTGAACAGAAAAATAAAAGAGTTATGGATGTTTGAAGGCAGGGAGCGCAAAACGAAAATGCAGAACCGAAAAAAGCTCCGGTCGCGAAGGGGTTAAATTCAGTTACTGTGGATTTATCAACCACCTCTGCTGGAAGTTTGTTCCAAGCTTCTACTACCCTTTCAGTGAAATAATATTTTCTAATGTTGTTCTTGATTTTTCCCCCAACTAACCTCAGATTGTGCCCCCTTGTTCTTGTGTTCAGTTTCCTATTAATAACCCTTCCCTCCTGAACTTTATTCAGCCCTTTAACATATTTAAAGGTTTCAATCATGTCCCCCCTTTCTCTTCTTTCCTCCAGACTATACATATTAAGAACTCGGAGTCTTTCTTGATAAGTTCTATGTTTTAGACCTTCCACCATTTTTGTAGCTCTTCTTTGGACCCGTTCTATTTTAGCAATATCCTTTTGCAGGTGAGGTCTCCAGAATTGAACATAGTATTCCAGATGTGGTCTCACTAGAGCTCTATACAGAGGGATCATTATCTCCCTCTTTCTGCTCGTTATACCTCTAGCTATGCAGCCAAGCATACGATTTGCTTTCCCCACCGCCTGGCTGCATTGGTTACTCATTTTGAGGCTGTCAGAGATGACTACCCCCAAATCCTTCTCTTCTGAGGTCTTTGTTAGCACAGAACTGCCAATACGATACTCAGATAGAGGATTTCTTCTCCCCAAGTGCATTATTTTACATTTGGAAACATTGAACTGAAGTTTCCATTGTTTTGACCACTTATCTAATAAAGATACATCATTCTCCATATTACCGACACCTCCTGGAACATCAACCCTATTACACACTTTTGTGTCATCAGCAAACAAGCAAACCTTCCCTACCAAGCCGTCCCTTATGTCATTTACAAACATGTTAAACAGAACAGGACCCAGAACAGATCCCTGTGGCACCCCACTTGTAACCAGCCTCTCCTCAGAATACACTCCATTAACAACAACCCTCTGTTATCTGTCCTTCAGCCAACTGCAGATCCACTGAACTATCCAGGGGTTAAGTCCAATTTTTGATAACTTCTCTATCAGCTCTTTATGGGGAACCATATCGAAAGCTTTACTGAAATCCAGGTAGGCGATATCCACAGCACGACCTTCATCCAGCACTTTAGTTACATAGTCAAAGAAATCAATGAGATTAGTCTGACATGATCGGCCCTCAGTAAAGCCATGCTGGTTTGGGTCCATCAAGTTGTTTATTGTTAGATGGTCAATTATCTTCTTTTTTAGTAGAGTCTCCATCATTTTTACCACTACAGATGTCAAGCTGACTGGCCTATAGTTACTAGCTTCTTCTCTACTACCCTTCTTGTGAATGGGTACAACATTAGCCATTCTCCAATCATCAGGAACATCTCCTGTAAGAAGGGACTGATTATATAGATCAGTCAGGGGGCCAACAATCACAGATCGGAGTTCTTTAAGAACTCTGGGGTGGATGCCATCCGGACCCATTGCCTTATTTAACTTTAGCCAGACAAGTTCCTGTAGAACATCGGCCTCTGAAAACACTGGGGCTGAGACTTTACAACTAGAGGCAATGCTATGTCCAGCCATGTTCTGATTATGAAAGTCGCCATCTGAAAAACTGAGCAGAAGTAGTTATTCAGATGGTCAGCGACCGTCTTATTCCCATCTATATACAGATTTTTTCCATTGCTAAGTTTTGTAATGCCGCAGTTTTTCTTCTTCCTGTCACTAATATATCTGAAGAAGGTTTTATTTCCCTCCTTAACAGATATGGCCATTTCTTCCTCCTCTTACCTCTCTAGTAAACCATAGTGGATTTCTCTTTCTTTTCCTTTTGCTAATTTGTCTAACATATAGTCTAGTTGCCTTTAAGAGGACTTCTTTAAATGCCTTCCACTGAGCACTCGCTCCTGCTGTTTTATCCCGCCCTTTTAATTCTTTCTTTACATATTCTCCCATAACCTCAAACTTGGTCTTCGTAAAATCCAATACTTTGGTTGCAGAATGGGATTTCTCACAGTCAGTTTGGACTTCGAACCACAAACATTGGTGGTCACTGGAACCCAGATTTTCTCCCACCTTCACCTCAGATACCAGATCCCCATTTGTAAATACTAGATCTAGGATATTTTCACCTCTAGTTGGCGCTTTCACCAACTGTTTTAGGGACATACCCGTCAGGGCCTCTACTATGTTCCTACTTTTGCATGTGGACGCACAAGGGATATTCCAATCAACATCAGGCATGTTGAAGTCTCCCATAACTACAATATCTCCCTTTACTGCCATTTGGGTAATCTCATCCACCAGCATAATGTCATGCTCTTCAGATTGCCCTGGAGGCCTATAGATTGCACCTACTCTGGTAACAGATCCTTTTTATTTTGCAAGCAGACCCAGAGAGTCTCCAACTCCTTACATGAATTTTGGATCACTGTTGATTTTATGGTATCTTTAACATAAATGGCGACCCCACCCCCCCTTTTCTCCACCCTATCTTTCCTATACAAAGTGTATCCCGGAATGGCTGTTTCCCAGTCATTGCAATCTCTGAACCATGTCTCTGTTATTACAACCAAGTCCAAATTATCTCTACAAACTATTGATATTAGCTCGCAGATCTTGTTGCCTAAGCTGCGAGCATTTGTACACATTACATGAAGAATATTACATTTATCACCAACAACTCCATCTACCTCCCTGACAACATTACCAACATTACCAACATCCCAAGGCCTTCCTTTGTTTTGCAGTGAATGTTTGCAAATGCCGTCTCTTCTCTTCTTACATTCCAGTTATGGGTTGTCACAGCATCCTGTATATACAAGAGAGCTAACGGCTGTGCAGTAGAGATGATTGCTCTTGAACTTGCTTAAATAATAATCTGAATTTTAGTATCAAACTCCGCCATTCAAAAACACTCTGTCACACGGTCGTTTTCCACTGTCGTGTGAATGTTACCTTATAGGAACCTTAGACTGTGAGCTCCATTGGGGACAGTGTGATAATAATGTGTGAATGGGTCCGTATCTATTCCGCAATTTTGCGGAATAGATGTGGTTCCATTCACTTCAATGAGCGTGGGCAGCCACGGCTCCGTGCCGCGGCTCTGCAAAAAAAAAAATAGAACATGTCCTATTCTTGTCCACAATAGCAGACAAGAATAGGAATGGGGCGCCTGGCCTGAACAGCTCCTAAAGCGCTGCGGAATATGTCAGCGCTATATACATGAGTATAATGAAGAAATGGATGAACTTATGGCATATTATTTATTAAATATCAATCAACAAAATGTGCAAGGGCCCTGTGTGATATTACATTAATATCCTCCTAAACTCCGAGGATATACTGAGTGTTGCAATACATGACTATTTATTTTTATCTACTTTTATCTATTTTTATTTGAAGTGACCTGTTTTTATGTTTATTTGATATTACGAAATCATGATTTTTATGTAATAGATTGTTTATCTGGTGTTTTTATTAAATTATTTATTCTAATAAATATCTTAAAATGAACACCATGGGGCACATTTATTAAGACCGGCATTTAAGACCCCTATATCTGGCAGTGGATTTGTTGGAGTTATAAAGAGTCGCCGGCCTCTAAAACTTTGGCTGATCCTCTGCCACTTCAAAATGTAAGATAGATTCCTGACTGGCTTACTTTTAGAACATTTTCTACACCCAAAACAGCCGTTGGAAATGATGAATGAGATGGGCCCATGCCATGCTCCCCTTTTTTAGACCTGGCGTGAGCAAGGAGAAGTCGCAGATTGACGCGCAAAGGACCTCTGCGCCGCAATCTGTGACAGAAATACGCCCCTATGTGCTAGTCTTGTATTTGTTCTTTGCACCTTATTTGGTCTGCAGGTTTTTGACTATTGCACTGGTCCTAATTCACATTACGGCCACCAAATTATTCTTATAGTTTAATCACCTGTTACTGGTAGGTCTCCTTTAAAGAGAATCTGTCAAATCCGGCAAGTCCTGATAAGTACTGTAAAACATGCACAGAACATCTACTACTGGCTTAAAGGGGTTGTCTGCTTTCTTTGATATTGATGATCTATCATCAATATCAGATCAGCGAGGGGGTGCAGATTCCCACCATCAGCTGTTTGCAGAAAAGGCAGAACTTGCACAACAACACCGTCCCATTCACTTCAATGTGACAGCTTCTTCCTATCCAAGTGAATAGAAAGGAGCCTTCCTATTGAAGTGAATGGGACCACTTAGGTGTAATTATACCTGCTGTAGTTGCAATGGCGAGCAGGTAAACAGAGAAGGCAGCACTGATCAGTGAGGGTTCCGGGTGTCAGTCCCCCCGCGATCTGATATTGATGACCTATCTTGAAGATAGGTCATCAATATACAAAAGAATGGACAACCCCTTTATTTTGAATGTCAGTATGCACCCCTATTTCCCATGTGTGTGCCCACAAACCAGCCATGGAATGCATTAAGATGACTTCTGTGCAAGTGCACATAATGGAGAGAACACAGTCATTTGTCGTAAACACATTTTTTGTATTGTTTTCTGCACAATATTCAACAATCCTCACATGCTACAATGCCATGTGTCAATACGAATGTACAAACACTGCAACGTGTGTGCTCAGTGATGGAAAGATTTAACCTCTCTCTTTTCATTTTAAACTGATGTCTGCTGTGACTTGTCATAAGGAAAAAAAATACTAAAACTAATGGTGAACATGGAAACCTCAAAGCTTACAACTGGATATGAACCTACCTGTTTTTTAACGTCAGGTCCAATATATTCAGTAGTACTCTGCATCCTTATTTTGTGCAAATGGCAGAGCCCGCAAAATCACTGATCTGTAAGATTTTTCTCAGTTACATGTGGCCAATGAGTGATATTTTTACTCAAAATCATTATTTTGTTCTACTTTATAGAATAATTATAGCTTTGAAATTTAGGTTTTTTTTGCAATCTTGATTTTTTTTTCTATGTTGCTCTGACAACTATCTACTTAGGATGACTCCACAAGTAAATTCAAAATTAGAGCCGAGTGGACATTCACTTTGAGTGATATGGGCCACAAATACTCCTCTCACCCGTATTGTGTGACTACTGTCTTATTACTGCAAGCTGCATTGTACACATACTGCCTCATTCACACATCAGTGTTCGGTCAGTGATTTCCATCAGTGGCCAAAACCAGGTGCAGCTCTAAACACAGAACAGGTGCAGATCTTTCCCTTATAACTTATGTCTGTGGAGGCTCCAACCCTGGTTTTGGCTCACAATCACTGATAGAAATCACTGACCGAACACTGAGTGAATGAGGCTTAAAGGCTATGTACATTATTGGAGTCATTTTTTTATGATTGCATTTAACTTATTTTTCTCATATTTTAATCATATAATCATTTAATCATATTTTAATTGGTATTTATTAAAAAAAATTGAGCTGTTCAGTAAAAAGGGTTAACTGTCTGGCACAAAGTGAAAGTTCCAGTCACCCAGCTAGTCAGCTAATTACCCTTATCTGTAAACAACTGAGAGGTCATAAACACTTATTTAAGCCACATTCTTATCACTAAGGTAAGGATTGAGCTTTGAAGAGTGTTTATAAGGTCATAGAGAAAAGATAAGCTGTCAGTCTGCTCCTCAGATGACAGAATTGAGAAAAAATCCACAGGCAGCTAGTACAGCTTCTCAGTTCTGTACACAAAAAAGGATTCCATATTGTTAATAAAGACCAATTGAAAAAGTGATTTTTAGGTCAAAATAAGTATAATGCAATAATTAAAAAAAAATGCCCTCAAAGGTGTACATAGCCTTTAAGGCTGCAAGCACCTATATCAATTGTGCCTGTCCAGTTTTTTTAGGACGAGAGTCGGACACAGCTGATATATGTGTATTGCGTGTCAGTGCACAGGTCCTCTATAGACTGATATCACCAGACAGAAAAACATAGCTGGCGCTGTTTGACATGGGGCATCATAAGTAATGCGCCAGATGCTATTAACGCTTCTGTAGGAAACTGTGGGATCACTTCTGGCTTTAGTTCCGCTCCGGCGTTTTCTGCACCTCACTGGAGGGAAACTAAACCGGATCACCGGATTTATATGAAGGGGCCTTAATTACCACAGCTTCCTGTATGACATGTGAGAGAGCAATGGACACAGAATGTGACTTCAGAGGGGATGTGGCTGCAAAGTCACTAAAAAAAAACAGGTTCCAGGTGCCTGCAATAAACAGACATGTTACCAACCAAATTGTTGATTTGTATTCCACCTGAAATAATACATTTACAACCGGGCGATACTGGTTACAGCTGACACAGTGTAATAAGTGTAGACAGAGGGGGTCATTTATGAATATCTTTACGCCAGCTTTTGGGGTAAAAATAGTCACAAGTCCCCTTTTTGACAAGTCGTGTGACAATATTCAGTTTCATGGCCGGTGTCAAAAAGTTTTTGACAGTTGGGCAGGGGCATAGCGGGTGCGTTTTGGGGACCATGCCACCCCTGGAAGATATACATACTGTATATATATTCTGTGGGGTTTCTCTCCACACCGCAAAGAAATAAAGAAATAGTACTTGTTCTATTTTTTCCGGTGCGGATGGATCACGGACCTATTCAAGTTGAAACCGCACAGATGTTTCCTGTGGATTGGGGACCGCAAATTGTGGTCCCCAATGCACGGAACGGCCGGGCAACAGCCGTGTACATGATCCAGTCTAATCCTCCGGCTGCAAAGGCCATTCTTTGAAACAAAGATCAGAGCCTGAAATGTTGAAGTCCCTGTACTTGGACAAAAATAAAAAGTGAAATAAAAAATAAAACTTTACAGTAAAAAAAAGTGCCCCTTTCCCTTCATAAAGCTATCTTTTTTCAATAAAAAATTTAAAAATGTAATAAAAATAAAAATATTAGATATCACCACATACATAACAAGTGGCTCAGGTGAACGCTTTAAAAAAAATAAATAAATAAAACTTGTGACATTTTTTGTCATCTTGCTCCAATAAAAATATCAACTCTTCCTACAAAAAACAAGCCCCTACACAAGACGACTGACATAAAAATATGGCTTTCAGAAAATGTCAGCTGACACAAAAATATGATTTTTTAAAAAAATACTATTTATTGTGTAAAACTGAAATAAATAAAATAAAAAATAGACATATTAAGTATTGTGTCCATAATAAGCAGCTTTGAAAAAAATATCACACGATCTACCCTTCAGGTGAACTCCGTAAAAATAAAAAATAAAAAAAACTGTGCCGAAACAGCCAAAACAGAATCTGGCAAAATGACTCAAACACAGAACAAACGCATATCAACTGTAGATCTTTCAGATTTATTGTCACTTTTCCACTTTACTGACCTGTTTCTCTTTTTGTCACTTCTAGACCACTGGTCACCTCTTTTACTGGTAAATATGGCAGGGTGCAGTATCGGCTCACTGCTCTTTTGGAAAGACCCCTAGTGTCTGCTTACAGTGTCCACCGTGAGCTACGCATCACCAGCCGCATTGATGTCAACTCTCCATCACTACTTGTAAGAAACATTTTTTTTCCTGAAATCCTTATTTTTCTCCATTATGACTCCATGTTATTTGTGTTTACCTTCCAATGGCAAGTACTTTTATATGTCTGCATTTGGTATCTGCACTGGTAATGTATGCAGGTGTGCCAATTTGTTTTATTAGCTGTACATCACGCAGCCCCATTTACCACAGAGCCTGCATTTGTAAGGCTTGCAGTCCTAAACGTGAATAATGACAGCTGCAGAAGACATAATTATGGGAGACTTATTATTAATCATTGTAGGTCTGCTATCTAACGCAGACCATTATATGTCACGTATCCATCCATTTTTCATGCCATTTTCTACCACTAAGTAAGTGTATGCAGCTGCTGGCGGAATCCTTTCAGCTATCATGCCCTAATGGCAAATTGGATCACATTAAAGCATTGAACTCCATAATGACTGCAAATACATAGTATGGCAGGGAGGATCAGAGCATGAGTAACAACACAGTGGCGAGATGTGGAGCTAATGAGCTTTATTCTTTTATCTGCGCCCATTTTATCAAAATAATATACAATTATACCTTGCACTTTCATGACAGCTATACAGGAGCCTAATGGTTCAGTATTTAAATATGAATGATATCATCACAGAAAAATACTCTAGCAGTTGAAGCTGATTTTAAGCAACACCAATTTGACATAAAATATCATGGAATTTTTTTTGGAAAGAAAAAATATAAAAGAGACTTATATAACTTCACAAACTCGAGGACTTTTAGCTATTCCACAGTGCCAATACAAAGTACTCGTCCCCTTGGACTTTTTCATTTAGTATTATCTAGCAACATTGGATTAAATAATGTTGTAGGTTTTTTGTTTTTTTTACTCTACTAAAAGAAATAGAAGCTGGCCCAGCTTCTAAGACCCCCAGTCGTAATGGTCATTCATTATCCACAAGGGAAACACCAGCCAGCCATACATTACCCTGCAGCAGGAGGAATGTACTGTAGTACTACTTGATGGCCACTCAAATGAATGGCTGTCCACGTACTACATGAAAGGATAGTTTCATCAGATTATGATCTTGGTTCTAGTTAATAGTAGGAGGCTGCAAGCAGGGCAAACCTTGTCTATGGTACCTCTATGTGCTAAAAGAAAAATTACAAAATGTACAAAAATATTTTTTAATCTCCTTTCTCATGGTGCTATGGTGCCTCATGTGACAACTAAAACTGAACAGTATAAATCTCTTTGTGTCCTAGGAGATCAACCATGACCCCCTCTTCCTCCTCACTGTGTGTCTGTAAGACAACTGGCTGGATCAGGGGCTTCCCTCCTCTGCCCTATCTGTAGAACAATAATGTTTGGTAATCCCCACCCCCTTTGCTAAGCTCTGTCCCCTCAGCGGACCATCAGCTGAGATGGAAGAGATCAGCAGGAGATTTACCTTGTTCTCTGCTGCATTTCTGCAATCCTATAGCATTTGCTACATGATCCTGACACAATGAGGGCAGTTATATTACTTGTTTACTTTTAGCATATCTCTAGGTTTCCTTTTTTCATGTAAAATAAAAAAAAATCTGCAAAGGGGTCTACCTAAATAACAACATGAGCCAAAAACTATAGCACAGCTGTGGTTATTACAACCTTTCCCCGTTATCCTTTATAGAACTGTTCCAGCTTTGTCTAGTGACATCAAGATTGTTACTAAACCACTCAATTCATATTTCAATTTCTGGACCCCATGCACTTCTGGGTCTGTGGACATGTCCTATCTTTGGCCACATCTTGAGGTCAATGGGTCTGCAATGTGAGGCTGAGTGCACACTGCCGGTATCCGTGTTTTGTGGATCCGCGGTTTTCAGTCTGAAAAAAAACAGACATCGTCATGTGAATGAAACCATACCCCTTGAACTTTTCCACATTTTTTCACGTTACACCCACAAACTTAAATATATTTTATTGGAATTTTATGTGATAAACCAACACAAATTAGCAAATCTCTGTGAAGTGAAAATAAAATGATACATGGTTTTCCAAATTCTTAATAAATAAAAATCGGAAAAGTGTGGAGTGCATTTGTATTCACCCCTCTGTACTCTGATACCCCTTGAATAAAATCCAGTGTGACCAGTTGACTTCAAAAGTCACCTAATTAGTAAATAGAGTCCACCTGTGTGTAATTTATTTCCAGTTTAACTACAGCTGTTCTGTGAAGGCCTCTGAGGTTTGTTAGTGAACATTAGTGATTAAACAGCATGATGAAAACCAAGGAACACACCAGACAGGTCAGGGATAAAGTTGTGGAGAAGTGTAAAGCAGGGTTAGGTTACAAAAAAGTATCCCAAGCTTTGAATATCTCACAGAGCACTGTTTAATCCATCATCTGAAAATGGAAGGAGTATGGCACAACTGGAAACCTACCAAAGCACGCCTGTCCGCCTAAACTGACAGCCAAGGCAAGGAGAGCACTAATTACAGAAGCAGTCAAGAGCCCAGTGGTCACTCTGAAGGTGCTGCAGAGATTCACAGCTCAGGTGACAGAGTCTGTCCACAGGACAACTACTAGTTGTGTACCCCACAAATCTGGCCTTTATGGAAGAGTGGCAAGAATAAAGCCATTTTGAAAGTAAGCCATAAGAAGTCCTGTTTGCAGTTTGCCCCAAGCAATGTAGGGGACACAGCAGAAGATGCTTTGGTCAGATGAGAGCAAAGTTGAACTTTTTATCCTAAAACTAACACTTCCCATCACCTTAAACTCAGCATCCCCACTGTGCTAATGGTGTTTGCAGCATCATACTGTGTGGATGCTTTTCTTCAGCAGGGACATGGAAGCTGGTCAGAGTTGATGGATGGATGGTTGAAGATGGATGGAGCTAAATACTAGGGCAATCCTGGAGGAAAGAGGCTGCAAAAGACTGGGGCGGAGGTTCACCTTCCAGCACAACATTGACCCTATACATACAGCCAGAACTACAATGGAATGGTTTAGACCAAAGCATATTTATGTGTTAGAATGGCCCAGTCAAAGTCCAGATTTAAATCCCATTGAGAATCTGTGGCAAGACTTGAAGATAGCTGTTCACAGCCACTCTCCATCCAATCTGCCTGAGCTTGAGCTATTTTGCAAAGAAAAATGGGCAAAAATTTCAACCTCTAGATGTGTAAAGCTGGTAGAGGCATACGTCAAAAGACTTGCAGTTGTAATTGCAGTGGAAGGTGGTCCTACAAATGCACACGACAATTTCCAGATTTTTTTTCTAAAAAATTTTGAAATGGTATAATTTTCTTTTCACTTTACACATATAGTACTTACTACTTTGTTTTGGTCTATCACATAAAATCTCAATAAAATACATTTATATTTGTGGGTGTAACATGAAACATGTGGAAAAGTTCAAAGGGTATGAATACTTTTTCAAGGCACTGTCTGTGATCACATGACATTTTTTTCTAAGAATATCCTCACTTTTGCAACATTTTTCCTAAAATATAAATGTAATGACCTTGCAAATAAAAGATGGTTACGTGGGTGTCACTTCCAGATTAACAGGCATAGCAGGTTTTACAGGAATCGCAGATCAAGAAAAGAAGGAAAGCAACCATTAGATTTTTATGTGGTCAGGGTGGAATGGGACCCCATTCCAAATTTTTCTGTGGCTTTCTCCATCTTTGTCATGCAGATTCTGAATTTTTTTACTTTTCTGTATTAATATGTTTTTTCTTAGACTTTTTGGTCCAGTGGAGTTGTAATATATATATATATATATATATATATATATATATATATATATATATATTGCATAACATACAGTCTATTTAGGTTTAGAACCACATTTATATAATGTTTTTCCTATAGTGTATTGTGTTTTCACCTAAGTGTGTTTTTAAGCATAATGTTATCCTGTTGAAAGGGAAAGGGTAAGCCATTAGCACTGCAGGCAATCAATGCTGTATAAACACTGTAAAACATTGTAAATTGTGCCCATGTGATAGACATATTCTTCTGTTTGCCTTTATATGATATGCCTGCTATGTTCCTATCTCTATAACCTATTTGCTATCTAGTAATTGCACCTTTTAATCACAGCAGATTTCCCTTAATGCATGTCTGTTTTCAACATCCCCATTGCTTGTGTTGTAGGTGTATTTATTTTTTCAATGCCGTATGAGACTATTTTCTTCCTTTCTTAGACACCTGTACAAATATCCAAAGAGAAAATGGTTGGCTGCTGGCTGTGCACCTCGGGACCAATTTCTTTAACTGCCAAAATTGGGAGAAAGGGGTATTGTAATGGTAAGCTTCATTTTTATACCACTTAAGGGGTTACTCCATGAATTAAAAAAATAATTAAGTACATAGATAAGTATCTTTAGCAATGTAAGACATGCGGCTCGCCAGTGTAATTTTCATTCTTACAGCCTTTTTCATGGACAGCATCTCATCCCATGGAACAGCCAAGTACCTGCATCGCCTAGGAATGCACTGAACTCAGTCCCCACTGTCCATTCCTCCCCTGCATAGAAAATCGTCCCTCACACACCGCCCCAGTCAGGGCGGGACAAGATATTTTGGTGCCCTAGGAAGAACATGTTACACCCCCACCTTCCCACTTTGAATAAATTCACATGGCCCTATTTTCTAATAAAGAGATTTAAACATATTTTATAAGAAGTTGTCATGGGTATACACAATGTAAATCCAGTGACTCACAGCTGACATCTCCACGGATTTCAGTTGTTCACTTTCCTTTCCTTCTCCATTTGGTCCAGACCCTTATGCGTAGACGTCTTTGGCCAGGGTGTACTATCCCATCTGCTATATAAACAGGTACCAGTATTAATAAATGGCACATGATAGATGGGGGGCTGTTACACATTAGGGCCCAGGAGATTAGGAAATTAGTTTAAACCTCTGACTTGACTCATTGCTGCTGCAGTTCATCCCCACCCCCTATAGCAAAGAATTCCCCTATCCAGCTGCTCCTTTAACACTGTCATCCTCCAGCGTCCACCAATATTGTGCCTGCTGCCGCTGTGTGTGCCCACATTACTGTACTGACATTGCTGCCCAATGCCCCCAATTACTGTACTGCCAAAATAAAAGAGCCACAAGACACAGCTACAGAAATAAAAAATGATGGGACCCAAAGGAAACTTTAGGCATTGAACCCTAGACCAGTCACCAAAATTAATTAATTAGACCTTCTGACAGACCTTAAAATGACCTCAGATTAGCCCCACATTCATAAAAGCCACAGAAAAGACCCCAAATTTATACAGACCACAAATTCATTCAGACCCCAAAATTCAAATGCCTCTCTAAACCACCTTCCCTCAAATTCCTGCCGACCCCCAATATTCATGTACCCCTCAGTCATATCATATCCCTGCAGACTGCAGATCATACCCCAAAGTTCATGTGCTACCCCTCCTAAATATCTCTGAAGATCAGACCCCCCCCACTCAGATTCCTAAAGACCTCAGAATAGACCCCCCCGATCAAAGGTGCACATGCACTATTACATGCACTATTACCTGGATGTACTAAGTCAGGACACAGCACAGTTGCTGGAAGAAGCCTAGGGAGCGGTGAGTAACAACAGCAATACACATCCCAGGCTCGGAGCTCCTGTGTACTAATGAGCGCTTCCATTGCGGAAGCGCTCATTAGTAACAATTACAAAGTTGTTTTTTTTTTTTTTACTTACATAAAATTGTACCATTGCCCAGCCTATGCAGTGCCAGCCCCCCTACACTCCAAATTTCCTTCTTTACTGTCTAGAGCTGTGATGGCTAACCTCCGGCACTCCAGCTGTGGTAAAATTGCACTTCCAAGATGCACGCTTGCTTGGCTTTTCTAGAAACTCCTGAGAGGTCTAGAGAGAACAAGCTATATATTGGCAATAATTTAGAAGTAGGAATGAATTAATTAATTTATGATGAATGAATGGAAGGTGTTTTGGCTGCTTCTCTATGAGATTACTATGTCTGCACTAAGAGGGAAAAGTGAGTAGGGAACGTTAGTCTACCACTGAATGCAGTGAGACGGTCCAGAATTTCAGCCAAAGGAGAAACAGCAAGAGGTGCTGCCAGAGAGGAAAGTGTAATGTACATAAAGAATGAAAAAAAAATGGAAATATTTTTATTGCATGTACAGTATATTGCAGTAATACTTCACATGAAAGGCCCTATTCATTACATAGTAATACTTTTCATGGAAAACATGTGTTAGATATTAATTGCTGGGGGGCATGGCCTGATGCCATGCGAGATAGCCGCTTGATCACAAAGCGCTTACCAAGCCTCGCTCCAGCGACGCTCCACAGCTTCGCTCAGCGACAGCACCGGCAGCGACTTCTTCCTCACGGAGTCAAGGGCTGGGCAAGATGGCGTCGGGCGGCGGGAACCGGAGACAAACAACAGAACAGGCAGCAGCAGCCACTCCTCTCCCTCCATGGCTCCTGAAAAAAGAGATAATAAACAGATAAATAACACTTCTAAAAGAACAAATAACACTAAAACTCCAAGAATTACAAAAACAACAACTGCAAACACATTGAAAAATAACTTTCAACACAAGAAGCTTTAACACAAGAAGATGAGGAAGAAGCAAATATGTCCGACTCATCAAGCATTCGCAGCCCTGCAAAACAAAAACCAAGAACAGAAGAAGATTTTTTGTCTCAAAAAGACACAGAAACTCAGAATACCTTTTCTCCGCAAACTGCAAGTGATTTTTGAGCATATTCCCACGTCTAATGATACCATTACAGTGAATTTAATGAAAGACATATTACTTGCTTTAAACTCGTCCATAAAAAAGGACATTTCAAAGATATGTAACTAATTTTCCTCCAATATAGAGGACCTTGGGGAAAGAGTAAGACACATAGAAAATAAAATGGCAGAATACGCTGGGGCTCACAACACTTTAGTGGACACCCACAACTCCCTGGACGATGATATCACTGCTATTAAAACAAAAATGCCAGATCTTGAGGATCGCTCAAGAAGAAATAATATAAAATTCAGGGGGTTTGCTGAAGCCATAACACAAGATTAGCTGACCAAGTATATACAAAGCTTGATGCAAAAGCTACTACCAGAATCAACCGCCCTTGATTTAAAGGGGTATTCCCGTCTCACAAATGTAGTTTGTATAGTTAGATATAGCCATACCAATATTATTACTAATAGAATGTATTTATATAAAATGTACCGTTTAGAAGATTTGTCTATTTGTATAGGCAAGGTCCCACACACATCAGTCAGGCCATTGCCCCTAGTTATGACCATTGCAGTAGTAGTGGTGGCTGGCTTGCTTCTTTTCAAACCTGCTCTGAGGAAACTGCTGTATTGTGAACGCACATTGCATGAGCATGCGGAGACACATCTTAGGGTTGTAGCATTTTTGTCTGCGCTTTCAAAACGCAGAGAAACGTATCCTGTTCCAAGATCAATTCATCTCTATGGAGCAAATCTGTTTAAAAAGTCGGCGTTTTGGAAGGATCCTGACCATTGCGTTTGGTACTGGTAGCGTCCAAAACGCAGATGTGAAAGTCCCCTAAGATGTGTCTCCGCATGCTCATGCCATGTGTTCTCAATACAACAGTTACCTCAGAGTGGGTTTGAACAACAACAAGCCGGCCACCACTACTACATGGCTGAGAAGGTCGTAACTAGGGGCAACGGCCTGACTGATGTGTGTGGGACAATGGATATACAAATAGGCAAATCTAAACGGTACATTTTATATAAATACATTCTATTAGTAATAACAAGAGATGAGCGAGCACTAAAATGCTCGGGTGCTCGTTATTAGAGACAAACTTTTCCCGATGCTCGGGTGCTCGTTTCAAGTAACGAACCCCATTGAAGTCAATGGGAGACTCGAGCATTTTTTGCAGGGGACCAAGGCTCTGCCTAGGGAAGGCTGGGTGAAAACCTGGAAACCTCAGATAATGATGGAAACACCACGGAAATGGACAGGAAACAACAGGGGCAGAATGCATGGATGCCTCTGAGGCTGCCTAATCCCACCATTACCCCAAATTCTCCTGCAACAGCCTGGTAGTTACCCTCATGGCAATTGTGCTCACCCAGACCAAGAAAGGCGAGGCACATGCCCATCACATGTTAGGGAAGCACCCAACTAGGTGCAACGAAGGTCCATCGCCCATGCTGGCACTGCTCTCCTATCCCCAGCCACACGATGCAGGCATAAGCCTGACACAGCATGGATGTGACACCAACAAGTGACCAAGTTAGATGAGGTAGCAGGTGAGCTACCCAAAAATTTAGCCTGACGCAGCATAGCGGTGACAACAGAGCGACCGAGTTAGACTGAGGTAGCAGGAGGTGAAGCACGGATGGTAATTCGAAGGAGGAGGAGGAGGGGTTGGAGGAAGAGGCATAGTAAGTCTGAGAAACCGTGACCGATGTAGGCCCCGTAATCCTCTAAGTGGGCAGTACATGAGCGGCCCCAGGGTCAGACTCGGTCAGAGTGAACGAGCTACACGACGGTAGCAGGTAGAGCACATAAAAAATTTAGCGTGGCCCTGTATGTGGACGTTGAGGGCTTGTGCATGTAGGTGGGCTGAACTTTTTTTCTGCTTGCGCTCCGACGTCTGCTGTAATGACAGCTGAACGTTGCGCAGGGACACATTGGTGGACAGTGTGGAGGATCATGGAGGCGAAGGGGTGGTTTTCCGGCGAGAGGTGCTCGTGCTGGGGTCCTGGGCTGGGGGTTGACTTGCAGAGGCAGCGAGTGACACAGGGGAAGGAGCAGTGGTGGGACCCGCATGAGGGGAATGGACGGCCTTGGTTCCATAGTGTTTAGCACTCGTATACCTGACGCCACCAGCTGCACTGAATACCCGCTCTGACAGCACGCTAGCGGCAGGGAAGGCCAGCACCTCCAAGGCGTACAGCGCCAGTTCAGGCCACGTGTCCAGCTTTGAAACCCAGTAGTTGTATGGAGCAGAGTGATCGGTCCGGACGTTGGTCTGGTCAGCTAGGTACTCCCTCACCATCTTTCTGTACAGCTCCCCCCTACTCTGCCTAGACTGGGGACAGGTGACAATGTCTTGCTGGGGTGACATAAAACTGGCAAAGGCCTTGGAGAGCGTTCCCCTGCCAGTGCTGGACAAGCTGCCTGCTCGGCTCCTCTCCCCCGCTACTTGGCCCACAGAACCATGCCCTTTGCCGGCGTCAGATGGGAAGGATTGTTTCAGCTTGTGCACCAGGGCCTGTTGATATTGATTCACTCTCATACTCCTTTCCTCTACAGGGATGAGAGTGGAAAGGTTCTGCTTGTACCGTGGCTCCAGGAGAGTGAACACCCAGTAATCAGTGTTTGAAAAAATGCTTCTAACGCAAGGGTCACAGGATAGGCAGCCTAACATGAAGTCTGCCATGTGCTCCAGAGTCCCAACACGCAAGAATTCCCTCTCCTCACTGGCATGACTCTCCATTTCCTCCTCCTCCTCCAAGTCCTCCTCTTCAGCCCATACACGCTCAAGAGTTAAGAAGGATTGAGCACTGGTACCCTCTTCTGTCTCGCCGACATTCTCCTCCTCTTCCTCCTCATCCTCATCCCCCTCCTCCGATACGCGCTGAGAAACAGACCGGAGGGTGCTCTGGCTATCAAGCGACGTATATTCCTCCACCGACTCTTGTAACAAGTGCCGCAAGGTGTCGGACCCCCGCCGATCAGATGCTGATGATCTATCCAGAGGATAGATCATCAGTTTTAAAAGACTGTAGAAACCCTTTAAGTGACGTACACAATGTGTCACCTGGACAGAAAATACGGATTGTGGTTTGTATATAGGTGGATAAGTTAGAGCAAAATTACGTATGTTATTACGTACCGTGCAGTATGGAGCAATTACACTGAAACTATTAGATTAGACAGACTTGGTCTGCCTAAGTGCATCCCAGACAAATGTCGCACAGAGATTTTTGTAATTTAGCTGTATAAGTGAGAGCAAAAGACCTTTTTTAATTAAGTGACGTACAGAATGTGTCACCTGGACAGAAAATATGGATTGTGGTTTGTGGTGACTGGACAGCTGAACTGTGACACACAGAATGGTTCCACACAGCTGTATGGATTTGTATCACAATTTTTTTATATTTTTTTTTATATTTTTCTTTTTTTTAACGTGACATGCAGAAATCATCAGAGAGCAAACTCAGCCCCTGTTGACTGTGGCTATTTTCACTCCAACCCAGATAAATGTCGCACAGAGATTTTTCAAATGTAGCTGTATCAGTGAAAGCAAAAGACCGTATTTGATTACGTGACGTACAGTATGGGTCACCTGGACAGAAAATACGGATTGTGGTTTGTGGTGAGTGGACAGCTGAACTGTGACACACAGAATGGTTCCACACTGCTGTATGAAATGGATTTGTATCACTGAGAGAAAACAATAAAAAAAAGGGTTATATATGGCAATAGCTGCACTACTAGTGCCAGCCAGCCCAGCCAGGAGACAAAAAAAAGTGTCTTGTAGCCCTTAGAAGGGCTGTTGGGTTCTTTTGAGATCACTCCTGCCTAACAGAGAACTAAATCCAGGCCCTAACACTCTCCCTGAAACGCAGCAGCTCTGTCCCTAACGACATCCAGACAGCATCTGAGCCGAGCACCGCGGGGAGTCACTAGTATATTCCAGGGTCACCTGATCAGACCAGCCAACCCCTGCTATCGACATGTAAGGGCCCCACGTGATGCTGGGTGTACCGCAGAGTCTCCTGGCTTGTGATTGGCCAGAGTGAGTTTATAGGCGGCAAAAATTCAAAATGCGGGAGATGCCATTTCCTCGAGCATGGCGAGATACTCGTCCGAGCAGCGAGCACTTACGAGTACCGTAATACTCGAACGAGCACCAAGCTCGGACGAGCATACTCGCTCATCTCTAGTAATAACATTGGTATGGCTATATCTAATTATACAAACTACATTTGTGAGATGGGAATACCCCTTTAACAGTGGACAGAGCATATAGAATTCCTAAACCGAAATCTATACCAGAAAATAAACCAAGGGATGTACTAGCCCGAATCCACTTTTACCATATAAAAGAAGCGATCATGATAGCGGCAAGAAAAGCAAATTCTCTACCTGAGACTTTTGATAAAATATCTCTATTCACTGATATTTCTCAAGCCACAATTTTGGAAAGAAAGAAACTTCAACCTATAACATCCTGCCTAAGAGAAAACAAAATACCATACAAATGAGGTTTCCCCACCAAGCTATTCCTATACAAAGATGGCTTCCTGCATGTTATCCACTCAATTGATCAAGGCCTGAAACTACTACAAAAATGGCAAATAGATACCGCCGAGATCGAATTCCAAAGAAAACAAAAAGAAGTCTCCAAA
Organism: Rhinella marina; assembly: GCA_900303285.1. Lineage (NCBI taxonomy): Eukaryota > Metazoa > Chordata > Amphibia > Anura > Bufonidae > Rhinella > Rhinella marina. Next base: position 114,059 of record ONZH01023213.1, read on the forward strand.
CTCCAAGAAGAATGGTCTCTAGCTACCAACGGCACCTGAACATCTCTAAATCCTCTTTCTTCGACTAAACCCTTCGCCCATGAGAGGCTTGAAGTCTGTACGAACTTTACCTCCTTACCGGTTCTATAGTTATTTTCAGGTCAATCAAGATACGTTCTAATATCTACATTATTCACCTAAGGACATTGCGTCTAACGAAGTTCAGCCATCCAAGAATGCCACGTCTGATTCGACAAGACTCTATACCAACCACGGATCAAGAGAAGATGAAAAGATACATAAGTGAGCTGCACAACCACACATTACTATGGTCATCAAGATACTCTCTATGAATGTCAAGGGGTTAAATCACCCATTCAAAAGACTATCCTTATGGAAAGAAGCAAAAATGAACAACTCGGATATAATATGCATTCAAGAAGCTCACCTTATGCAAGACGAGTCTAGACTCAAACATAAAGAATTTCCACATATTTTGCATTCCTGTGTGAATAAGAAAAAAGCAGGAGTAGTTATTGCTATACGTAATACTGTAGCCTTTGAAGAAATTAAATTGCATAAAGATGTAAATGGAAGGCTTCTTGTGTTGATTTGCAAAATTAATAATATCTTATATACTATCTGCAATATTTACTGTTCCAATAAAGGACAGATCCATTTCTTAAACAAAACAATGAAAAAAATAACTAAAATCAGGCAAGGTCATCTATTTTTATTTGGCGACTTGAACCTAATTGCTGATCCACAACTGGACACTACCAATAAAACCAAGAAGCCGTCCACAACATTAAGTCATTGGCTTAAGGACAATGATTTAATTCACAGTTGGAGATATTTACATGCAAATGAGCGTGATTACACATTTTATTTAAATGTACCCAATATTTACACAAGAATTGACTATGCTTAACGATAGATCCTTGCAACTAATCCAAAAAATAGCCATCGATCACATTATATGGTCAGATCATGCCCCATTAAACATAACTAATGAATTTATTTGGAAAATTAACAATTTTCTTATCTCAGACCCACATATACATGAAAATATTGCCAAAAACCTGATAGAATATTTTGAACTCAATGACCTCCCTGATACTAACAAATATATCCTATGGAACACACATAAAGCGTTTATTAGAGGAATGTTAATTAAATATAGTGCACAGTATAAAAGAAAAACAGAAATTTCTAAAGGGGAAAATGGAAGAACTGGCTCATTTAGAGAAACTACATAAAAATAACTCTAATAACTATATCAAAACAAAAACTACTAAATTTAGAGATGAATAACAATTCAGCCCCCAGTGTGACCACCTATTATCATATAAACAGTATCTTCCGCCTGTGCAGGTGGCTACTACTGGCAACAAATAACACTGTGCAGACTCACAATATTGAAACAGAAAAAAGAAAAAAATTCCCATCTACTCTGTAGACAGAAAAATGAGTATACCTGCACATCAATTGTATCACAAAAATATCTTTATTGAAGTATTAAATATATAAAAATCTATGCATAAAAGAAGATACAGAGCAATGATAGAAAAAAACGCCATCCCTGAGTCACTATACAACAGTGTATAACATAGCTAAATCCTAATATACACCACAGGTAGTAACATACCATCAGCCAATAGTTTCAACAGATGTGAATAAGCACTATCAGACATGAATTCATTATAGCCGAAGGGTAACATAAACCACACACCATATGTTGGATAAATGTAAAGACCAAGTGTCCCATACCTGTAGTTAGTAATACGTGACCCAGGGATGGCGCTACCCCGACGCGCGTTTCGGTGTGCCTTCGTCCAGGGGGATAACGCCATCTCTGTGGATCAGATATAATAATAAATTTAGAGATGAAATATGCATCTTTGAATGTGATGAATATGAGAAAAATATCACTAAACTGAAAGCCAAATACTACTCTCAAAATAATAAAGCCTCCGCATTATGGCTAACAGAATCAAACAACATAGATATAAAACCAAAATTTCAACGTTACAAGATAGACAAACAGGTTCCAACCTATACACCTCAGAACAAATAGCAAATCAATTCAAAAAGTATTACGAGTCATTATACAACCTAAATAAAGACCATACAACTTATCAACCGGATCCAAGACAAATCCAAAATTTTTGGTATACAATTAATTTACCAAAAATCCCAAGCGAATATTTACATACAGTACAGACCAAAAGTTTGGACACACCTTCTCATTCAAAGAGTTTTCTGTATTTTCATGACTATGAAAATTGTAGATTCACACTGAAGGCATCAAAACTATGAATTAACACATGTGGAATTATATACTTAACAAAAAAGTGTGAAACAACTGAAAATATGTCTTCGATTCTAGGTTCTTCAAAGTAGCCACCTTTTGCCTTGATTACTGCTTTGCACACTCTTGGTATTCTCTTGATGAGCTTCAAGAGGTAGTCACCTGAAATGGTTTTCACTTCACAGGTGTGCCCTGTCAGGTTTAATAAGTGGGATTTCTTGCCTTATAAATGGCGTTGGGACCATGAGTTGTGTTGGGCAGAAGTCAGGTGGATACACAGCTGATAGTCCTACTGAATAGACTGTTAGAATTTCTATTATGGCAAGAAAAAAGCAGCTAAGTAAAGAAAAACGAGTGGCCATCATTACTTTAAGAAATGAAGGTTAATCAGTGCGAAAAATTGGGAAAACTTTGAAAGTGTCCCCAAGTGCAGTCGCAAAAACCATCAAGCGCTACAAAGAAACTGGCTCACATGAGCACCGCCGCAGGAAAGGAAGACCAAGAGTTACCTCTGCTGCGGAGGATAAGTTCATCCGAGTCACCAGCCTTAGAAATAGTAGGTTAACAGCAGCTCAGATTAGAGACCAGGTCAATGCCACACAGAGTTCTAGCAGCAGACACATCTCTACAACAACTGTTAAGAGGAGACTGTGTGCAGCAGGCCTTCATGGTAAAATAGCTGCTAGGAAACCACTGCTAAGGGCAGGCAACAAGTAGAAGAGACTTGTTTTGGCTAAAGAACACAAAGAATGGACATTAGACCAGTGGAAAAATGGTTGAGATCTTTGGTTCCAACCACCGTGTCTTTGTGCGACGCAGAAAAGGTGAACGGATGGACTCTACATGCCTGGTTCCCACCGTGAAGCATGGAGGAGGAGGTGTGTTGGTGTAGGGGTGCTTTGCTGGTGACACTGTTGGGGATTTATTCAAAATTGAAGGCATACTGAACCAGCATGGCTACCACAGCATCTTGCAGCGGCATGCTATTCCATCCGGTTTGCGTTTAGTTGGACCATCGTTTATTTATCAAAAGGACAATGACCCCAAACACACCTCCAGGCTGTGTAAGGGCTATTTGAGTGATGGGGTGCTACGCCAGATGACCTGGTCTCCACTGTCACCAGACCTGAACCCAATCGAGATGGTTTGGGGTGAGCTGGACCGCAGAGTGAAGACAAAAGGGCCAACAAGTGCTAAGCATCTCTGGGAACTCCTTCAAGACTGTTGGAATCCTATTTCAGGTGATTACCTCTGGAAGCTCATCAAGAGAATGCCAAGAGTGTGGAAAGCAGTAATCAGAGCAAAAGGTGGCTACTTTGAAGAACCTAGAATAGAAGACATATTTTCAGTTGTTTCACACTTTTTTGTTAAGTATATAATTCCACATGTGTTAGTTCATAGTTTTGATGCCTTCAGTGTGAATCTACAATTTTCATAGTCATGAAAATACAGAAAACTCTTTGAATGAGAAGATGTGTCCAAACTTTTGTATCTTAAACTCACTATTTAACATTCTTGAAGTGACCAAAACAATCTAAGCTCTAAAACATAAAAAATCTCCAGGTCCAGATGTGTTCTCAAACAAATATTTTAAAAATTTTGCATGCATACTAAATCCATACTTGGTGGAAATATTCAATAAAGCAGCCCATGAAGGCTCATTTCCAAAAGAATGATACAAGCAACTATAATTACAATCCCAAAACCAGGGAAAAACCCTACACAAGTAACAAATTATAGGGCTATATCTTTGATAAATACGGATTTTAAAATATACGCAAAAATTATAGCAAACAGAATCTCCTCGATTGTCCCCCTATTAATAAAACCTGACCAAGTGGGATTTGTGTCAGGAAGACAAGCCTCTGACGGAACCAGGAAAATGATAAACGTATTACGTGTTCAAAAACGAAAGTACTGTACCTTCCCTGCTTTTATCTTTAGATGTAGAAAAATCTTTTGATAGATTACACTGGTCTTACATGTTTCACACATTAGATAAATATGTTTTTTCTGGAAATATACTGACAGCCATACAAGCATTATTTTGTAATCCATCAGCAAGAATATTAACAAATGGCATTTTATCCTTACCATTCTCTTTAACAAATGGTACAAGACAGGGATGCCCCCTATCTCCAATTTTGTTTGTGCTAGCCTTAGAAGCCTTCGCTGAATCTATTAGACAAGAAAAATACATAATAAGCATTCAATTCAATGACACATAAAATATAAATAATTTTATTTGCAGATGACATCTTAATATGTACTTCCGATTCCAGAAAAGCTTTATATAAAATCCAGACAATAATAAAAAATTTGGAGAAGTGTCATACTACAAAGTAAATGAAACTAAATCAATAATTCTTGACATCAATATACTCCCAACGGACAAAATAATACCCTTCCTTACATCTGAAAAGATGACAATATTCCTTACTTGGGTATATCCATTACTTATCCAATAGAAGAAATACCGTATGTTTCGCCCTATAAGACGCACCGGCCTATAAGACGCACATAGGTTTTAGAGGAGGACAATAAGAAAAAAAATATTTTTCATTAGACCTCTGGTCAGACCACAAATCAGAACCCCAATGTTAATCAGACCTCAGCTGACAGCCCCAATAAGACCCCCAATCAGACCTCAGCTCAAACCTCAATGTGAATGACCCCCAATCAGACCTCAGATAAGAGCCCCATGCCTTTTATCAGCTCCCATATGCCTCATATCAGACCCTATGCCTCTCATAAGCCCCCTATATGCCTCTTATCAGCCCCCAGCAGTCTTATATAATCCATTGCCTTTTTATGAGCCCCCAGCAGCTTCGTATTAACCCCCAGAGCCTCTTATCAGCCCCCATTGCCTCATATTAGACCCTATGCCTCTCATCAGCCCCCAATATGCCTCTTATCAGCCCCAGCAGTCGTATATCAGCCACATGCCTCTCATCAGCCCCCTATATTCCTCTAATCAGCCCCCAGCAGTCTTATAGAATCCTGCATTGCCTTTTTATGAGCCCCCAGCAGCTTATTAACCTGCAGAGCCTCTTATCAGCCCCATTGCCTCTCACCAGCCCCCATTGCCAATTGCCAGCGCCCAGTCCAAGTAATATCAGCCCCCATCAGCCTCATACTGAATAAAATAATAAAGCCACTTACCTCTCCTGATCCTGGACGCCGGCGCTCCTCTCCACCTGCGCTCTCTCTTCTTCTTTCTGTCGGCTGTGCTGTGACCCTGCGTGCACAGTGTGAGGTCACAGAGGGCCCTCACACTGTGCACAGCACAGGCGAACGGAGGACCAGGAAGTGGTGAGTACAGAGCCTTCACTGCTTCCTTGTCCTCCGGTGCTAATGAGCGCTTCCATAATGGAAGCGCTCATTAGCATTCGCCCCATAAGAAGCAGGGGCATTTTCCCCCCACTTTTGGGGGGGGAAAATGTGTCTTATGGGGCGAAAAATACGGTAACTAAATATAATTTCCTTCTTCGTTACACGCAATTACAAAAAGACATTACTAATCTAAACCTCCAGGACATATCTTGGTGGGGAAGGATTACCTTATACAAAATGTTCTTACTACCAAAAGTGCTTAATCTATTTTGTACGATTCCATTAAACATACCATTTTATATAATGCATAAGTTCCAATCTAAATTAAATAAATTTATATGGGACAATAAAAAAACGAGAATTGCGATGTCTATATTGAACAGAAACAAAAATTCTCGAGGATTGGGTATTACGGATCTTCCAGCCTACCACATGTCTAACTTGATACAACAATCCCTTGAATGGTGGAACAACACCTATGAAAAAATATGGGTAAATATAGAAAATCAAACCTGCAGGCATATTCCCTTAAAAAATGTGTTACTAGCCAATCTAGCTGGTTTCCAAACTAAGTGTCAAATCAATCCTATTATTAAAGACACCATACAAATAAGGCAAAAATACCAAAAACTATGCGATAACTTCAAAATACTGAAAGATAAACCGATTCCTTTACGGACACTAGAATTAGCTATTCCTGATATCTCACTTACTACATGGGAAGAAGCGGGGATAGTGCATATTCAATAACTATATCAAGGAAATACCTTACATAATTTCTTAAAACTCTGCGAAGTATACAATATACCTTAAACAGATTTATATAAATATCTACAAGTGAGAACTGTACTAAATAATTTGATGCTCAAAATTCCCAAAGCTCATTTACAACTGCACATAATATTAAATAACAAAAACTATCTACTTAAGAAAAAAGGTCTATCCTTGATATATTCTCAACTAACGGATACCTATCTGGACACCCACACTAATCATCTTCATAAATGGGAAAGAGACCTCAACATAAAAATAGCAAAGGATCAGTGGCAGAAGGCTTACTTATCCTCAATAAAAAGTTCTTCATGTTCGGATCATCATGAAGCTTATGCAAAATTACTATTTAGATGGTATTACACACCATATAGATTAGCTAAAATTTATAGCAACTCTTCGGAACTATGTTGGAGAGATTGCGGACATATCGGGACACTCTTACATATATTTTGGGAATGTCCGAAAATAAAATAACACAATTCTGGATAAACCTCAAATTGAAAATACTTGATCCCTTGAGGATTCCCACAACCTTCAGCCCTGATTTCTACCTATTGAGACTAGGTATTACTTCGTTAGACAAAAGATACATCACAATAACCCATCATATACTTACCTCTGCCATACAAACTGTTGCTAGCAAGTGGAAGTCTGACTCCGTTCCAGAGATTACGGTTATCATTCAGAAAATTAATATTAATTGCAGATTTGAAAAAATGGCTGCAAAAAGTACAAACAATTATAAACAATTCCAAAAACGATGGGAACTATGGCTAAACTCAAAATTTATGTCACTATTGGATGTATAAAGATAATATATATACTGTATATAATGAACAAGTCAAATCTATGACAAATGAACAATGGGATATACAATTTGTTCTTATTATTGTTCCCACTAAGAAGTATCGTTGGACCAGGTTAAATTACCTGTAAAACTTTCTATTATTTCTTTTATTATTTATTTTCTTTTATTATTGTGACTCTGTTCTTTTCTTACCACATATTCTGAACACTGTTTCTCTGTGTGTCTACTTTTTAAGGTGCATAATGTGGTGAGAGGTGTATCTCATATGAAGCCCTGAGTGCCATGAGTATGTACCGTCTCGCCA